>JAHHFK020003269.1:0-162729 GCA_024533555.2 Aedes koreicus
ACGCGGTTGATCAAAGCAACGATGGATCGAGTGATGTGTGTCGTCCGAGTATCAGGGACGCTCTCGAGTCCCTTCGAATCTCGGAGAGGGTTACGGCAAGGTGATGGATTGTCGTGTTTGTTGTTTAACATTGCATTGGAGGGTGTGATTCGAAGAGCTGGGATAGACACGAGTGGCACGATCTTCAGGAAGTCTGTCCAACTATTTGGCTTCGCCGACGACGTTGATATCGTAGCACGTAACTTTGAGACGATGGCGGAAACGTACATCAGACTTAAGGCTGAAGCTGGTAGGATTGGGCTTGTGATTAATGCGTTAAAAACAAAATACATGAAGGGAAGAGGCTCACGAGAAGACAATGTTAGCCTCCTAGCACAAGTTCAGATCGACGGTGATGAAATCGAGGTAGTAGACGAATTCGTGTATCTGGGCTCATTGGTGACCGCCGATAACGACACCAGCAGAGAAATACAAAGGCGCATTATGGCTGGCAATCGTGCCTACTTTGGACTCCGAAGGACGCTAAGATCGAACAAAGTTCGCCGAACCACAAAGTTGACCATCTACAAGACATTAATTAGACCGGTAGTTCTCTACGGCCACGAAACATGGACATTGCTAGTGGAGGACCAACGCGCCCTTGGAGTCTTTGAACGGAAGGTGCTGCGTACGATCTACGGTGGAGTGCAGATGGAAGACGGAACGTGGAGGAGGCGAATGAACCACGAATTGCACCAGTTGCTGGGAGAACCTCCCATCGTACACATCGCAAAAATCGGTCGACTACGATGGGCTGGGCATGTCGTAAGAATGTCGGACGACAGCCCTGTGAAAATGGTTCTCGAAAACGAACCGACAGGTACAAGAAGAAGAGGCGCGCAACGAGCAAGGTGGATCGATCAAGTAGAAGGCGACCTGCGGACCCTCCGCAGACAGCGAGGCTGGCGAGGAACAGCCATGGACCGATTACAATGGAAACAACTTCTGTGTACAGCAGAGGGGCAGCAGGGTAAATGCGTCCTTCTTTTAGGGGAAATGCTCCTTAAACTTTGGAAAAATGCTCCTTAGATGCGTTTGCTCGGTATAATGCAATCGGAGGTATTTACCTTCTGGTTAGCGCTTGCCGGTTGTTTTGACGGGTCTTAAGTTTCTTCAAGGTTGTATAGCGGAGCTTCGCTCCGCAATCTTCGAGGTAGTTTTGACGGGTTTAAATTTCATTTTGACGAGTCTTAATTTCATTTCGACGAATCTTAATTTCATTTTGACGGGTCTTAATTTCGTTTTGACGACTCTTAAATTCAGAAACTTAAAACCCGTCAAAACTATACAATCTTGAAGAAACTGAAGACCCTTCAAAACACCCGACAAGCGCTAACCAGAAGGTTAATACCTCCGATTGCATTATACCGGGCAAACGCATCTAAGGAGCATTTTTCCAAAGTTTAAGGAGCATTTCCCAAAAAGAAGGGTGCATTTACCCTTTGCCATTCCCGCTATTTTGCTGTTCCCAAAAAGTTTTGCTGACTTGCGAGGTTGCTTTCCAGGCAATTCCACACAATAGCTGACATCCTACGAACTGGTAGCCTCCCAGGACTAGGCCCAGCTTAACCGTACGTCGATCAGGATGCTCACGTTCGGAGAACCCTAGACCCAAATAGGCCTAACTGGCTTCTAGTCCTAACAGCACGGCACGCACTTGTCGATGTCCATCCAATAGTGCTATTCGCATCGTCATGGTCTCTTTACGAAACGCAGACACTCCTGCCGCCAATCTCCGAAAGGAAAATTTCAATAAGCTCCTGATTGGAGTGGCGTAATGCCGTTATTATTCGAAACAATAACAAACTCAAAGTCCCTGCCGCACTGGAGAGCCACACCGGTGTGGGTGAATTGTAAAGAAAAGTCTCCCCTGAAAAGGTGAAATTCTGGATTTTTTTTCTTCTGCCATCCTCAAAGGTGAAACGAATTTATTCAATTTCAAAGATTTCCGAGCATTTTGCGACGGGCGACGAGTCCTAGAGAGGCATTTCTTGGTTGATCGCCGTGTCACATTCTTCAGCATTCTCGTTGTTAGGAGCGGAGTCTGGTCTGTACCACGAAGAACAGGTAGGGCGATACACGAAGCCATATCCTTTTGCTAATGTAATAAACGTCTATTAGGGATTACAAATAATGCGTGGAAATTTCTCGGGGGATCGAATCGCGGCGGCTTTATGGGGTCTTGTAGTCTAAGTCCTTTCCGTCAAAGGTTTTTTTTATTTCGAGAAACATACCAAATTCACTTTTTTTTTGTGTCGCTTGGGTCCCCCCCTATAAATATACCAGAGTCGTCGTCGTTTAATAGCGTCGCATTGTCGCAATGGCCAAGCATTAGGAGTTTTTTCCCTCCCATTTATTATGGCCCATTTATTGTAATAATTTCCCAGCAGCTTCACTTGACTGAGGATTTGTACGCGTGAGTGGAAAAGTGAAGTAAAAAATAAGTGATATGGGAGAGAAGACATATATTCTCACATTAGCATAGGGTTTGAGACCGATGGGCGAGAGGTAAACAGTGTGGTAAAACCCAATTTCTTAGTTCGACCCATATCGTGTATTCCCACTTCTGTTACCCCAAGCAGGATGGACTTCAGAAAGATGTAGAAAAAGAGCGCTTTGAACGACGTAAATGTACAAATAGAAAGGAAAAAGAGAATGGCTTTCTAAAATAAACGTCTCTCAGTTTTTGCTTACAACAAAAGGCCGATAACTTATGCGATCTAACTTTCGTCCCTCTGCGTGGTCCATATTCTTTTGTTTCAAACTGTCTTTTGCCTTAAAGCGAACGTCGAATTTTCCGAACTCCATATTTCATTCGAAACTGCTCTTGGGACAAAAGGAACAGCGGCTTTTTGGTCGATTGCCCGAGTGGCTTTTTTCGATATCTCTCCATGTGCGTTGAACAGACTGCAGTTTGATGGTATCGTTACGATATTTTGCTTCTTTGTTGGAATTGATTCCTTCTTGACATTATTCTTTTATGGATTTCAAAGTTCATTGAAATTAGGCAAATTTTCTCTTCAGACCTTCGTTAGCGTATTATCGTTGCTCTTCGGAAACTATCATTGTAATTCTCGTCACAATCTTTAACTGTAAATAGATTTCCGCTCTTGAAGCTTCATTTTGGTAAAAAAAAATTACTTCAAAACCATTTCTTCAATAAACTGGTACCAAACCAATCTTTTAGATGTTCAAACTACCAAAAATAGTTGGAATGACATCTTGAATTGGTGGTAAGGCGTTTCTTTAGTACGTTGTGTACTTATGTTTTGTACTTTTGAATTTTTTAGAAAAAATCAAAGAAGACTAAATTAACTTTAGGAAGATGGCAGACCTTAATCTTGTAAACTTTTAGATTTTTCTTACAATGAGGTAATTGACATTAATAAGCAAAACTTGTGAAATGACAAATGATTATCAAATTCAAATTGATGCCAAATATCATAGTGCGAAAATTATTGATTAAACTCGATATGTTAATCACAGAATTCATCATGTTTGCGTAACGCACAGAAAACTGCAACCAAGGTGAATATATAAAAGGTGTTCTAATGTGTCCAACTAATGATTTTTTTGCATGGATAAGCCAATGAGTTTGTTTACATTTTGCACTGGGAATGCACTCCCTTGCTCTGAACTGGCCGGCTTGATGTGCCGCAAGGGCTCAGTAGGGATTCATTGTCAAGACCCGAAGCTAAGAGTCAGTTCCATTGTGGTTATATCACATTAATTAGTTTTTCCACTGTATTTATCTACACGCTTTTTTGTATAACATATGTAGTAGTAACATATGGTTCATTTCATTAATTGAAATTACTGTAGTACCTGAGAGATTCACTACGGGTGATTATTGCAATGGGCAACAATGTAGAGTAGCGCATCGAAGTTTTAGATAAATATTCTTTGAACGGTATGTAGTTTCGGATCATCCATGGATGATTGCCAAGTATTGTGTAATAGTTTTAGATTATTATTTTCCCTCGTGGCTATAGCGGATGGGGCCTCGTGGCTATGGGTCTAAACGTTCAGGCTCATGATGAATGCGGGTCCGTCTGCAGGTATACCTTTGGAACACCGTTCGGCGATCCAGACACCGTACCAAGTGTTGTTTTATTGATTTTTTATTTTAACATCACTCTTCACAATATGATTTTTGTATGCTATTTTCAGCTTTCCATTTATGCATCTCTGTAAGTTTTAGCCCACCTTGATTAGATATTCATTAATTTCAGAAATCATTTCAAAAATTAATCGAACCGGGCTCTTCGACCACTCAAATTGCTACCTTTTAAATGTAACTAGAACGGTATGAAGAAAAACTTTTCAGAACATGTCTTATAAAATAATCAGTTGATTGACAAAAACAATCAAATATATTTTTATTGGAATTTTATCTTTGTTGATTGGATTGATGTTCTTTGTTTTTCAGGACTTTTGAGATATTGATGTATACCTACGATGTGGGGTGACAAGTAACCTTCTTGACCGCCAAAATGTGATGCAACTGCTAAAAAGCTTATAGTGGCTTGTAGTCCATTCATATTTAGGCATACACGCCAAATTTCAGTGCGTTACTGCCCTTAGTTTTGTTTTTGACAGCCGATTGTTGCTGACGTGTTTGGCATCATGTTGAATATGGATGAAAACGATTTTCGTTCTCTCGTCAGGCCCTCCGATGCGGTTAAAGAGGACAATGCTTAAAAAGTCCATGAACTGGTGTTGGTTGACCGGAAAGTAATTGTGAGCTAGCAGATGCCACAAAGATTAGTACTGAGCGCACACGCCATATTTTGGGCGAGACTCTGCATATGAAAAAGTCATCCTGCCACTGGGTGCCGCGCATCCCGAGTAAAGTTTAACATCATGCAGATACAAATTCAAAAACTTATTTTGATTTCAACATCAAATTGAAATCAAAATTTGATTTCACTTCAAATTTATTTTACAGCTTTCTGTAATTTTGCGTGTAATCTTTTTTTTTTTTTTTGAGAAAAGTAGTTTTGTTTTCATTGTTTTTTTCAGACCATCCAGTGGAATACTCATTTTTGCTATCAACGGGAAAATTTTTACAGCAAATTTACTTTGCAACCTGTTCTCACTGATAGAAGGATGAGTTTTAAATTTGATGTCACAGGTACAAATGTTTGCGATCAATTCTGATCTTTTAACCGATAAAACGGCCAAAGCGACAGAAAACCGGTGTAATCATTATCGGCAATATCTTTTTACCCTTCTTACACCAAAAGAAGGGTATTAAGATCGCTTGAAAATTCGACTTTTTATCCGAGGCCCAGAGGGCCGAGTGTCATATACCATTCGACTCAGCTCGACGAACTGAGCACATGTCTGTGTGTATGTTGTGTGTGTGTGTTGTGTGTGTGTGTGTGTGTGTGTGTGTGTGTGTGTGTGTGTGTGTGTGTGTGTGTGTGTGTGTGTGCGTTACAAATAATGTCACATCGGTTTCTCAGCCATTTGTGAACCGATTTCAGTTCTGTTACGGCAAATGAAAGCTACAACATTCCCATAGAACGCTATTGATTTTTATTCGGACATTTCGTTACGAAGATATCAAGAAACAGTACTTGACGCCTATTATAATAGTAATCAAAAGTTTAGTCTCCGATTACATACTGAGCTATTTGTGTACCGATTTTAGTTTGTTAGCCCAAATTAAACTTATAAAATTTTTAAATAATTGATCAAAATTTCATTAGGATTGGATAATCCTTCATGGAGATATGACCAAAACAATACCTGAGAGCACATAATTGTGAGATGAAAATATACTCGTTGCAGTTCAAAACCGAACAAGACCACTCACCCCAATCGATGCCGCTTGTATTCTATTGTTCTGCATCTGGTGCGTTGTATAGCATATTCAGCGGACGAGCCACACTATGCGACTCTATAGAATTAGAGTAGGATCGATTGGCTTGAGTGGTCCGGTTTTGAACTGCAACGAGTATATTCGAAAATTACACAAAGTCTCCATTCACTATAACTACACAATTGTCAACGAACATGTACTTGTTAAGCATCTTGAATCCATATCGATAATCAAAATTGACGCTTAGGATTGTGTAATAATTCATTCTATGGACTGATTATGAGGAATTTCTAATATTTATGTAATTTTTAATTTTATATACCTAATATAAACAGGTCGTTAAAGACTATTAATGGCAATATTTTAATCACATCGATGAACAATACGTTCAGGATTGACAAATAATTCATTTTATAAACTGAATGTATGACATATCGAATATTCCTGGTTCTTCCTGGAATTTCTGATGAAAATATGTATACAGTACCATTTTGGCCACATTTTAGCCGTAATTCTGGTGAAGTGTAAGAAGGGTTCAGTCTCACCATCGGTGGATTAATTCAGGTTTTTATTAGCCTGAGTATTTTGCATTCATTTGGAGGTGACTTTTGTTATCTTACGGCGCACTTTCGGAAAATAACGTTTCCTTTTTGAGGATCCGGGTGCGTGTACCACCGTAGAATCATTATCATCTGATGAGTCAGAGTCCAATTCTTCAGCTGACAAAATCGAACATTGGTTTTTATCTTGAGCGGCTATTGCAGACTTAAGCATTTCTGCATAAATCAGCCTGGAGCGTCCAGTGATGGAGCGCTACACTTTATCGGAGTGGCTTTTGTACCTCGGGCACTCTTGCAAAGAGTGAAGATTCTCACAATAAAAACCTTTCTGCACAACTTGTGTGCAAGTATCCTCTGTGTGGTTTTCACCACACTTGCCGCAACAAAATTTGTTGCTTCAATGACTGGCCTAATGCCCCAGTCTTTTGCAGTTGGTACAATTATGTTTCCTTGGACTATTTATACAAACGCACCGGGAAAAAGCTAACATAGTTTGGGAGAATTGAACCAGCAAAGGTTTTAACGAGTCTAATAAACTTAAAACTTTTTTTTTGTCTTGCAACGATGCTGAATGTAGTTGCCTTACATCCAGTACACAGTTCGAAAGAAACATTTAATTTTCTGGTTTAGCTAATGAACATAAATGGAATGCTAGATTTGGCAGAAGTTCGTGGGATATTTCTTATTAATTTCAGCCAGATAACGCCTGAAACTATTCTGTTGTATGAAAGATTGCATGCGATTTTGTCGCTAACGCTTGCTTTGCTTTTAATTAAACGAGGAGAAATTTTACGAGTCTGTTAAAATCATTATTTTTTTTGTCTATAGTTACAAGCTCACAAGCCACGACAACGCCATCGATCTCCACATCTCGCGATGGGACATATACACATTATTTGATATTGAATACTTCGTGGAATAACTATTCAACTATACTTAGCTGGCTGTGTCAACAACCTTGGTTGTTCGATCGAACACGTCGAGCGGCAGTCCGATTGCGTACTGTTATAATGCCCAAATAGGGTTCAGGTTTAAGTTTTCTTGCCATAGTAACGTAAGTATGCTGCACTATGTTGCTATAAAACTATGTTTATGCAACAAGCTTCCTAGGCAATCGAACGCTATCAGCTCTAAATTTTAACTGAAAAAACCACGTGTGGGAACAACCACTTGTAAACGAGTTTTCTGATGAGACACGGTACACTTAGTCCGGCACAGTGCTCAATACGGAATGTTTCAAATTAAATTCAAACTTATTTGAAATATCTCGAAAAAAAAAAGCTTTGAAGAAGCTTGGGTGTCTAAGATTTAGAAAGTATACAATGTTAGTTATTTAGTTATGTTGAGTTATTAAATCTTTTGAGCTTGTTTTCACGAAGAGAAACATTTATTTTTCTCAGTGCATATTTTGTTTTTTTACAAACAGAGCTACCACGTGTTCTTGACAGAATATCAATAAAACCAAAGGATTTATAGCTACAACTTTGTGACTAAAACCTATGCTTAAACGGATTCTCCTCCATTAAAAATGTCTCTTGCATCTTCTTTTGTTTTCAACAGTAGAAAACACCCAGCCTCCTGAGCCAAATACGTGTGTAAAGTTACATTCAAATCAGAGCTATTTGAGTTCAACGGATCCTTCATTTGGTCTGGAAATGCTCTGATTCGTAGAAAAAAAAATGAGTAAGAGTCTTTGGGTTCGATAACCCATATGGTCTCAGAATATTTCGCAAAGGAAAGTTTTCAACACCCCTGAGCATAGGATATGATTGTAAAAAAAAAGCGCATTGCAAGCAAATGAAGAATAGGGAAAATGGTTCTCGTAACATACACGAGGCTTGTTTTACTCTACGAACAAATGCATTGTGTAGCAGAAATCATCAAATAGCTTAAAGGACAATACGAACCATTTCAAACAATTAATTAAACTGTATTTGGAACAGGTCTCTGTATCAAAGAGAACTGTTAACAAAACGTTTAATTTGATGTAATAAGCCACCCATGTTAAGGACTGTTCATTAAAGAAAATGGACACTTGTTTTGCTTTATATAAATGAAAATCAGCATACCTATGACCGAATTCACGTGAGTATATTTACTTCTCATTTCTAAAGACTTTAATTTAGAAACCTCCCATTACATTCTGCACAACTTTCTCCGTAACTTTTTGTTTTGCTGCAGACCAAATTTTCTTGAAACAGTCAACAGAGTTTGCTTCTTAAGATGCCGCTTAATTATTTCCCAGTATCTTTCGGAAGAACGCAGTTCAGGGCAGTTTGTGGGATTTTGGCCTTTAGTATAGCATAGCATAGCATAGCATTTTCCGACCAAACATAATCCTACGTTGGCTGTTGTAGAGACGATGGAAGTGTCAAAAGAGCTGCCTTGGGTGTGACAGGCTCTTCATCCATCGATCTCTTTGCACAACACCTGGCCAGGTCCTTATGATCAGCAAGGGATGGGAGGGAAGTGTTGATTAGATGTCTACTTAAGAAGATGCTGATAACTCATGCTATCTTCATAGATATCTGGAGCTGGAAGTTGGATGGGATTGTGCGGGAGGCTTTCCTTGGCGAGAAAGCGTATGCATATTTTTATGTGAGCTTGTCTGTCGGTTGGGACATGAGCACTAACTCTTGTCTTCTTGCCTTTTATGGCTCATGGTTATAGCGTCATGACACGCTTTCTGAAAAGAGAAAAAAAACACACACCCACCCCCCCCACACACACACACACACACACACACACACACACACACACACACACACACACACACACACACACAACTCCGAGTTATGTTTAGTTGAACATAATAGAAATTTTAAATATTTGTTATTTTAAATATTGTTGTGTCCCGACTTATATTAAATTGAATATAATAGATATTTGTAAACAATTTAATTTCGAACAACATATATCATATAATGGTAGGATCTCACCCGATTAGTACAGTATAAATGCTTCTATCTGCCACGAACGATACAATGTCCTCCCACGAACCGTTCACATCCGGGAAGATAAAATTGATGGCTCCAGCAAAGTACAAACAGACATCTGCACATCACATTCGTTTGGCAGCGCAGGGATCAACGGTCTAGGATGCCGGAACCGATCCCTGTACTGACGCTTGAAACCTTCCTTAAACAACAGAACGAACACTCCTTTCGCACTCAATCGCTTGTACCGCTTAGAAATAGGTGCGATACAGCTTGGTTTTCAAACTGGGAACGGTATCACACGCGATTAGCACAAACCACTCCAATGTTTCTGCCACTTCCTGGGGAATGCCTGATTGGCGCTGTCGGAATACACGAACAGCGCTCTCTGAACACGTAGTGTCCATCAAAGAGTTTCCGCGATAAGGATTTTTGCGAGAACATCCTTCCCAGTTCAGTCCCACTCTTTCAAGTTTCTCACTTAGCAGGGCTCATTTCCTGATACAAAAAAATCACTTTGCACAGTTTTGTTACGCTTCAAAATCAAGTTTTTTCTCGATATAAGACATTATCCACCTTCCGACGGCCAGCTTAATTGAAGTCCAGAAGAAGACACGTAACTCTGATTTTAAAATTTACAATCGCGGTGGAACAAAAAACCGTGACAGCTCACGAAAAACAAACCGTCCGCTTTGGGTGATTTTGGTTTTTTTCGACAAAATCGACTTTTTCCTTCTTGAGCATCTCCAACGTAGCAGAAGCGAAGGGAGCCAAAACATTGGAGGATCCGTATGTTTCGGTAGATGGGTAGAAGCCGTTTTTTCAGGCATTCTTTTCTGTAATTTTCACCGTTGATTGTGCCCGTTGTGAGATATGAAGAACTCTTCTAGTCACAGGAGCAAATGGCTTGCCACACTAAAACCTTTTTCCTAGATTTTTCGGTTGGGATGTATCGCACATCATCAAGCGCTTCTGTCCTCTGCTCAGCGTTGAAAATTTGCGGCCTCGGAAGTGTACTGGTATCCAATTTAACGAACGTCTCGTCATCCACCAAAATGCACTTGTTCGGCTTTTGGAGGAGCACGTAATACTAGTTCCGTGATCGTATTTTCGAAGAAAATTTCTATGAATCCATTCTTTTGGGTGCTTTTTGCTTCTTGTACGTTCTGATATTGTTACGCTTTTTGATATTTTGCACATTTACGAAGCTAATGTCTACTTTTTTGGCAATTTCACGAACGGAGCACGGTTTATGCGAATTCCAAATGCGCATCGCTGCCAGCTCCCTTTTCTGGTCCGATGCCCCCTTTATGCGTCCAGATTTTGGTGAATCTTCAAGACAAGACGTTTCTCCAAGCTTCTCAACAATCTTGAACACTGCAGATTTACTGCACTTTTTTTCACAAATTCACACATTAAAATTCACAATTTTTCGTTAAGTTTTCACCCTGAACCATTGATAAACAGGTTTTCACTTTCTTCAATGAACAGTCCTTATAACTGCCACGAAAAATTCACCTCTATTCAGTTATTTAAAACTCTCTTTATACCTTAACCTTAAACAACTCAACTTCCGACCATTTTCTAAAGTCATCAATAATCCATAATCCAATGGAGTACAGCAAAATTGAACATCCAGTTAATCGCCTTTTTCGTATCTTATTACTTTTAATTTGCAGAAACCCCTCGGAAGGTTGGAACCAGCCACGTTAGCGCTCCAGTCCCAGAGCAGGGGGAGGTATTTCCACCGGAAAAATGGCTTCATTACAGTCCAATCCCCAAGCGGAGCTTTTCTGCTCGAGACTGGGAAATACAAATCCCTGAAGAGTGAGCGCATTATTGTGTGTTTCTAAGGAAATCCAGAGCACAAAGGGACATCAAAGCATTGAATCTATAAATAACCGCTGCGTTATTTTTGCGGTACCTTTGATTCTCCTACCTTCTGAAAAGAGGCAAAATTTGACGAGGAAAATACAAAGAGGTCGTGAATCAATTAAAAAGGGAAAAGGAGGGAAACGATACAAATTATTTGGTGGCAAACTGCTCAAGATAATGGTAGCAGGTATTGAGTTCCCTGCGCTATTGTTGCATCAGCAACACTAGAAGGAACGGCATGGAAGGTTAAGCTCTCAAGGAGGAGGAAAGCCCCTGTGAAATTAATTGTCAACGCAACTGTTTTCACGGCCCTGGATACTTTGCTTTACCCGGATACTATTTTCCCAGCATGACCTACAGCTACCGTCATCATCATCATCATAATCATCATCATCATCATCATCATCAGTGGCGGTGGTTTTATTTTGGGGGACAGCAATTGAGCCGAGGCTTGATTGAAGTGGAAATGAAAGCAGGCAGAACAAGTGGCTGTGCATCGAACTGTAATAAAGTGGCTAACGATGTGTTATAATTAAATCACGACGGATGCGAACCGCGTCACCAGATGACTTTGGCGGAAGTTGCACCAGTGAAGCACTGGACCAAGTGAGATAGAAGCAGAAACAGAGGCAACGAATGGTTATTGCCGCTGCGGAAACAGGATTCTACGACATAATCGTAAATTGCGCCACATGCAGCTGGCAGAACTGCCATTGGAACATCACGACCATCGCCGTTGCTGTTCATTTCGATCTGAAGGTAAGTTTATGAGGGTAGGGACTTACTAGGTGGGCACTTTCAGGCAACAGCTGCAAGTGTAGAGTCAGAAGGTTGACCGAAACCTATCATTTTTTCATGACATGTACTAATAAGGTCATCCGGGATACATCATTTACTATATTACTTCCTTGGCGATTATTGAAAGTTTCTTGAATATAAAATGATTGCAAAAAAATCTGATATTGTAAGCAAATATATTTTTCGTTGATAATCAAACATATTTGAGAAGAATAAAAATTAATTTGAATATCGGTTACAAAAAGAACGTATACCTTTGTGAGGACCGTGCATTTCGTAGATGATTCTCGAATACTGATAAGAACTAGTGTAATTGCACAGCATACTTGAAACTTGGGATAAGCTTCCATCTTTAATGTACAATAATTCATTATCTTTAAATATACCGACGATGGCCACATCATCAAGCAGTTTCATTCGAACTGTAAAATATGGTTCCAATGATTACATTTGGTTTTCTGTATTCAAGTTGCAAGTTCAAAAAATGCCAGGATTGTTTTCCCGTTGCCAGATCTGTAGTTTTTCTGTTCACTGTACGCTGCGACCTAGAAAGCTGGTTAGTTCGACAGTTGTTATTACTAGAGACCTAATACGCTAGAAATACTGGAGTGGTTATTTCAAGAACAACATGTGCAAAGGCCAGACAAGCTTTTCTAAACAAAACTTTGCAGGCCCGTTTTTTCACAAATCGCAAGCAGTTCACACAAACGAGCAACATGATGAAGAATTTTTGCAGTTTTCGAATTGTTTGAATGACCTGCGGTTGGCGAGAAATAGGCATACAAAGGTTTGTTAATAAAAGCTTGAGTGGCTCTCTAAGAAGTGGCTCTAGATTTCAAAAGAAGAGTTGAGTTAATTTTCTATCTATTGGTACTCAAACGGTTTCAGAAAACAACAAACGGTGAATGACATTTCATCTAAAACTAATCGATGCAACCAGTGGATTGGAAACTGTCCCATCAATGATCTTACTACTCTTCTTGAATGAGTTATCGCCATAAATTGATGAAAATAGTCAAAAAATAAAGTTGTGAATAAAGTGATACATCCTGTCAAAAGATGCAGATGGAAGTTTGATTTGACTTACTGGTAATGTTTTTATTTATTACACAAACGAAAATTATCAACCATTTCAGAAAAACGATTGTTATAGGGTATGACGAAAAAAAAATCAATTTCAAAGTTCAACAGAAAAATCGGTGAAAATCAAATAATTTGTAATCAATATAACAATATCTTTCGCCTGCTCGCCTGTAACCGTTTTGGCATGCTTTCCATCAGGTTTCGGAGGAAACAGGGATCCAGTTCGTTCCAAACCCTCTCCAACGCCGCATGATACGTTTGTTTGTTGATTAAGTCTGTTTTTTTCACATCATTATCAAGAATCGCCCAAAAATTCTCGATTGAGTTCAAGTCAGGGCTCTGGGGCGGCCATTCTAAGGGTTTACCAGGATCGGAAAAAGGCGAGCGTATGCTTGGTCGTATGCTTGGGATGATATTCTTGCTGAAAGGTGTAGTTGCCTTCCAACCCCATTTTCAGCAATGACTCCTCAATATTTTCGCACATAATATCAATATAGCCATCTGCTGTCATGATCTCATTGATTAGGGCCACTCCAAACCACGAAAAGCAGCCCCAGACCAAAATATTACCTCAATCGTGTTCCATGGTTGGCCGGAGATGCCTATCCTGCAGTCCTTCATCACTTCTGCGCCATACTCTTTGCCGCCGTTTCTTGTTTAACAGGTCGAATTTGGATTCGTCCGATCACACAAAACGTTTCCAGAACCTCAGGGGCTTAGTTATGTGGGTTCTGGTGAATTGGAGCCGTTTTTCCTTGTTAGTCCGGCTGATGAACGGTCGCTTCCGGGCGAAATGGCTTTTCAACCCTTGCTCAGCGATGCGTCGATGGATAACTTGATCCAAATTCGGAAGCTTCTTTTTCATTTCTCGGATGGTGATGAACGGATTTTTCTTGATCTCTCGGATGATTTTGCGGTCCTCTCGGTGATTCGTTTTACGTTTTAGTCCACGTCCCGGCCGATCAGCATCACTTCCAAGCTTCTGGCACTTCAGAAAAGTCTGCTGAACTGCGTGCTGGGTATGGTCCCGGACCTGTAGCGAAATTGTTTTGCCATCCATGTTAATAGCATTAAAATCACTTCTGGTGAACTCAACACGTCTACTTTTTCGATTTGCGCAGAGCTTTGAGGCGGATGTAAACAATGAAACGTTATACCAGTGATTTACGGAGGGGAGGGGGGACTACCAGCGGATTCCATACAGAAAATTATTTTTCCGTTGAATGCTCTTTTTTTTGTCATGCTTCAAACAGAGGATAATTAAGTATTCCGTCAGTGGTTAAGTGGTTAATTGAAATTAACTGTTGAAGGATTAATTAGTAATATATGTGTGAAACTTGTCAAATTATAGAAAAAAAAAAAAAGGGATAGGAGCAATGAGATTAAAGAAAAACTTTGGGGAGCATACGTGTAAATAGAATGGTTCTGATATGTACAGGAAAAATAAAAGGGATTTTCTTACATCCGGCTCTATTGATCTTTTTTTCGCCAGTTACTGTACATAAACATACAATCTGACGATATGAAACAGTCCGATAAGATCACGTTTGTAAAATTTTTTTTTATGTCGTCGATGCATCGAAAAATGTCCGGATTTTCCATTCTCCAAACTCGATGTAATTCAGAGTATGATAGAGCTTAAGTTGATTTTTTGGATATTATTATTTTGCTTTGAAATGATAACATAATAACCCAAAGAAAAAACCAAGGAAAGAAATGGGGGAGAGAGAAAAATTAGAGAGGGGGAGCAAGGAGGGTAAGAGTGGAGGGGGGGCGGCGGGGGGAAGGAAATGGGGGGGGGGGGGTGGAACAACAACTAAAATTATCTGAGCGTTTTCATTTCTCCCCCCCCCCCCCCCCCCACCACAATCACACACCATGCTCAAACCACAATTTCTAATCCCAACTAGTGTTGAATTAAAGTAAATTAAGGTAATGTAGTCAAAAAACATAAATGAGTAAAAAATCCGGAGCGGGCAGTGAAAAGAAGACCGGAACGGTGGGTTGGGACCCCGCGCCGGGGGGGAGATAAAGCTCAGATTGACTGAATGAGAACTGCAGAAAAAGCATTATGAAATCTATAGAATATCAAAAACATTTCAGAAAATCTGGATACTAAGAAATATAAAAAAAACCAGTCCCGAACATGTTTACTATTTCGTAGATATTCAATATCGATTAAGGGGCATGCTTATCAGGAAATGGAGAATGTAGTTATTATAAGATATTTTGTTAGATTATTGATTATGATTGTTGCTATTCCATTAGCAAGCGTAAAGGTACTCATTGAAAATAAAATTGAAACCATTTAACACTTCAAGTAGAATGGCTTTGTGAAATAAATCCTTCAAATATTCGTATGATCAACTAACCCCTTTAAATAAAAAAAATGATTAACATTATCAAATCATGAAACTATTTTTCATTCGGCTTCTTTCCGATTTATTCCACTTAATTTGTATGGCTGTCCCTTTTGCATATACGTCATTGTTTACTACTTGCAAAATTCTTGTCTTGTTATGTTAATTCATGTCTTGTTATGTTAATATATACTAAATAACAATAAACTAAACACACGCAAGTGATCAACGAAAAACTTATCTGTCAAAGTGAACGAGGAGGTGATATAAACAAAGCTCTATCAAGAGAAAATAAAATCGCGATGTGATGTTATGTGATAAGAACCCACCATCAGTGCAAGGATTACCTATGTCTGCAGGAATATCCTCAGCAGGTAGCCTTCGTGATGGCTTGTTGTGGCAGGGGGCCAGTCAATCTCAATGAGGACCTTCGGAAGACTACGGCCGCGTGTCTTCACATGGCAAGAGACTGGCGACTCCACGAACCCTTGTCCAGTCAACAAATCCTTCGACTGCCTTAGGCTTACCCCCCCCCTCCCCAACAATCTCAGCTATATAGTTGTTATAGGAACAGAGAGAAATGATGATTTATAACAAAATTGTTAAGATAGAAAATGTAAGGAATTTAACGGCTATATTAGAGCTTAGATTCAATTAACAAATTTATTTTTGTTTTTTTTTTGTTCTAGTTTTTGTGCTGAGATATTGCAAATTTTTACTGTTCCTAATTAAACAGTTGTTTAAAATTTAAATAACTTACCATAAAAGCATGCCAGTCTCTACGTTGTATCATATATTCAAAGAATAAAACATTCAAACGTGAATGACTCGTATGCTTTTATAAGATGACCCAATATGAAATGTATCCAGAACTGAAATACATATACTTTGCTCGTTCTTTGCAAGGTCTTACATTTCTCACATAAAAAAATATGGTATGATAAAAGACACAAATGCTATTTATACAAATTTTAAACCTGAATGAAGTGCATGACACAAATTTATTTACTTGACCAATAAAAAGCGGCAACCGTAAGTGAATACGAGAACATAATTGTCGTATGGACAAAATAAATGTCAAATTCACTGGATTGTTAATGAAAAAGAAATAAAAATTAGATATGTATTAACATCATACTGGTCCTGGAAAAGCTTAAAACGGAATAGATCATTCCAAATATCAGAGATAAAATTGCGATGAAGGATATTATTTTATAAGACACGTTGTTTAAAAATATGTTTATACTGTTCTAGTTACATTTTCAAGAAGAATCCAGTAACGCACAACTGAAGTTAAACGTTGAAGATGGCGCTCGTGAAAAAATGTTTTTTCGAGCTGTCTAAGCAAATTGATTGATGATAAAAAGGGCAGAAAATCGTCGATAATGACGATATTGACCAATTCCATACAGTTGAAAAAATAGCCAAAAAGCTACTATCAATTTCAGTTTAAGATACTACGATGTTTTACCTCTCTTTAGCTTTACTTGAATTCCTCAATAAGAGTGATCGGAAAGCCCGGTTCGATGGTTTCTGAAATAAATGGCTTATCTAAGCATAATTCCACTAAACTAAATATATAAGTATAATCCTATACTGCTTATAAGCGCATGCCAGTCTTTTATAGTAGTTGAAGTTCAGAAGTGCAATGTTATGCTGAAATGCTGAAAAGCAAATTGAGCCTTTCATGCCCTCATGTTGCTCCAGGTTCTTGATCTATTTCTTTTTATTAACGTCTCTTTAAACTGTACGTCTGCTGTAGACGTTTTATTTAATTCGAGACGGCAGGTATTCAGGTTCTTGAGATGGTTTGAAATGGGTTTGAAATGCAAAGTTGATTCCAAAATTAATATGGGTATACGAGTTGATTTATAGGTACACGATCTTCAGTCGCACGCCCTCACTTCACTATTGTCAAAATGACAACATCGCCTAAGCTACGCCAACCAGCGTCTCCATGTTTCAGCTGGCAGTCTTTTGTGATCATACTACTCGTGGAAGCCTGAGCTAGGAACTTGTGAAGACCAGAGGTCGGTAGCACCCTCCTTCGAAGTTGTCACCATTTGAAGCCACTATCAAGAGGAAGCAAAATTGATGTAAAAAAGAATGAAATATTCTATAAAAGTACTGAAGAAATTATAGAGCAGAATTGGTTTTTTTGTGTGTTGAGCATAATTTATTTTATATTGATTACTTTATTCTAAAGATAAACACATTTTTTTGAGGATTTTTGTTTTTTTGGTTTTATGAATCTTTCCCTATAATGTTCTCACTAACGCTGCTCACCAGTCACTGCACAGAATCATTCGCAATTGTTCTGGACACTTTTTCCCAGTCCTTCGCAAATTTTTCGATCCTATCGCCTGCTTTACCATGTTTACTTAGGATATGTCTTGCTCAGAGTTCAGAGTCTAGATTCGTCGGGCTTGAGGACAGTTGGAGGAATCATAGGTTTTCGGCACGTATTGAACTTTATTGGTCTCGTACCATGCAATGGTGTCTTTCGCATAATGCACAGATGCCAAATCCGGCCAAAACAATACTGGAACAATAAATAGGCCATCATACAGCAGCTTTCAAGCCTGCGGATTAACGGTTGCAACGGTTTTGGAACATCGCGAACAGGACTGCTTTTTTTATTCGAAAAAGCCATCATGATTGTCCGGTCCATCATTCTGTCCATAAGTCCTGTTTTTCAACCACATTTCGGTGCGTCCGCAAAGCAACATTCCTCAATAAACTTCCGGATGGAATTTCGAACCACTGTGAGACTCACACATTCCAGTTTCACAAGTTAACTTACTTAGTGAAATATTGGCAAAATCCAATTCCAACACACAAACTTGTTTTTTCAGAATGTAAACAAACACCAAGTCTTTGCACACAGACCATGATTTTTTCGGACACTAGATAACAAGACATCGCTGCCATTGAACTAACCAACAAGCTACGCACTACCTTCCCAGAAATCGTAAACGCCGTCTCAATGTTACACAAATGTACCTTTTTGCAACAGCGCATCACAAAAGGCTCAGGTTTTCATCAGAATGTAGTGTAGTATAGTGGCCTACTTTTTCTCACTCAAATATCAACTTTTGAGTTGCAAAAAAAGTACTCCTCTATGCAAAACTTCTCTGTGAATACCTGTTACACAATTTAACGTGATACACAGTGACATTTCTGAAGATTGAATTATATAAGCTTTCATTGTTGCAAATAAAGACTGTACTCGAAAAAATGAGAGACACAAAAATGGCAAAAATAAACACATACAACATTATGATTAGGTTTCTATTTCATTATTTTTTTGGATCTCCTCTCCAAGACCAAATGCCCGCACTCTGCCCTTGACACCACTCATAAGGTTTTGGACAATGGTGGGGCCGGCTGCTTTTGATACTTTTACCCACTGTTTCATCAGGAAAGGCTCTTGGTAGTTGGGTTTTTGTTAAGATGAGATAGTTGAAAAGTTGTTTTAAAGTTTATAATTTTTTTTTTTTCTTTTATCTTAAAGTTGTTGTCTGTGGTTGAGTTTTTTTAATTAATCATTTATTTGTGCAAGCTCAATCGAATCAACTTTACAGAGCCAAATTTTCATATTTTTATACATCATTTATCTTAAAACTAAAGTTAGGGGGATAAATCCGATTACTCGCGGCCGTCTCGAGGTTAATAGGAATTAAAAATTATGGATTGGAAAAAGGGTGTAAATTTAAAGTTTGGTTTACATAAAACATTAAATTTAAATTCTAAATTATCTAAACACTTATAACTATACAATGTTTGGTTTTCTTTTGACTTGAACATTTTTTGAAGCACAAAAAAAACACACAAATAAACAGATAAAAAAAACTTAAAGTAAACATACAGGTTAAACTAACTACAATCTAAGGCTAATGTTAGTCAAAAAGACATAAATGAGTTTCATGTACTCCTAATCACGTACAGCCAAAATATCTCGAATTGGCACATTGGGTTATCTATCTCGAGCCCGAAGGGAATCATAAAGCTCAGATCTGACTCCACGATGCTCAACACAAGACCAAATAACGTGATCTGCGTCCTGATAGCCTTGTCCACACTCACAGAGATTGCTGTCACTCAGCCCAACACGGTATAAATGAGCGTTCAAAGAATAATGATTGGACATGAGGCGAGATATCGAGAGAGGAAATGAAGGCTGGGTTTGGCGTAGGGGGAAACGGGGGATAACAAATTGCCAATGGGGAGATGGGGAAAAAAAAAACGGGAGATTGGGGGGAATAATTTTTTTTTTTAAAATTTTGTTTGTTTTTGGTTGTTGTTGGTTTTTTTTGGTACGGGAAAGGGTTAGGTGTTTGTCATGACACGAATGAAGTCTCGACCCACATCCATCCCCCAAAACCAAGATTTCTTCGACACCTTTGGGATGATAGAATGTTGCCATCGCCCCAAATCTCCTTTACTCCATTTATGCTGCCAGCTGACGAGTGACTGTTGACGAAAAATAGGAAAAAAATCGTTGAAGGCGATTTGTCGATCATAAATATCGCCTTCCATAGCGCCCACCTTTGCAAGCGAGTCCGCTTTCTCATTGCCCGGAATTGAACAATGAGATGGGACCCATACAAAGGTGATGATAAAATAACGCGAAGATAAAGCACTTAGAAGCTCCTGTATTTTCATGAGAAAATACGAGGAGTGCTTTACCGGCCTCAATGAGCGAATAGCCTCTATAGAACTGAGACTATCCGTGAAAATGAAGTACTGATCCGGTGTTAATGAGGCAACAATTTCTAGCGTAAAGTGTATTGCCGCTAATTCGGTGACATATACGGAACAAGGAGCTTGAAGTTTACGGTTGGCGCTATAAATTTCATTAAATATTCCAAACCCTGCTGACGCATTGCTAGAGGTCATTGATCCGTCAGTGAAGAACGTTTTATTGGAATCAACTTGGACAAACTTTACAGCAAATATTACCGGAGCAATCATAGGACGATGATCCTCTGGGATTCCATGAAGCTCCTGCTTCATGGATAAATCAAAATGAATCAAATTGTCGCAATCGGCGAAGCAAACACGATTGGAAATGTTCGGCGAAGGGCTGACATCCTGTGTTATGTACAAATGGTACAAGGTCATGAAGCGGGTTTGAGGATTCAACTCAAGGAGCTTTTCAAAATATTCGATCACATGAGGGTTCATAACTTCACACCTGGTGAGGAGCCGGAGAGATAACTCTGTAAACCGATCCGAGAAGGGCAACATGCCAGCCAGCACTTCAAGACTCATGGTGTGAGTCGAATGCATGCAATCTAACGCGATACGAAGACACCGATACTGAACTGACTGAAAACAAAAACTACCGTTTTCTATAACCGACAAAATCGTTGTCCGGTACAACGTTAGAAGATCTTGCGGATGCGCTCCCCACCAGGTCCCGGTAATTGTGCAAAGAAAATTGACCCTTTGCTGGCACTTTCGCTTCAGATACTCAATATGGGATCTCCAGGTGCACTTTGAATCGAACCCAACCCCAAGATATTTAAATGACATAGAATGAGTTATCGGTTTACCCAAAATTTGAAGCTTCGGTTGTGCAGGGTTATGCTTCCTAGAAAAAACTACCAACTCAGTTTTCTCCGTAGAGAATTCGATACCTAGCTCTAGAGCCCAAGTAGACAAATTGTCTAAGGTATCCTGTAAGGGTCCTTGCAGATCGACCCCATTGGGTCGCATGACAGACACTACGCCGTCATCTGCAAGTTGTCTCAACGTACAGTTGTCACTTAGACAACCATCAATGTATTTGACATAAAAAATATACAAAAGGGGGCTTAAACATGATCCCTGGGGGAGACCCATGTAGCTAAATCGAGAAGCTGTAGAGGTTCCATGAGAAAAGCTCATATGTTTCTCTGACAGCAAATTGTACAAAACATTATTCATTAATGGTGAAAAGCCACAAGCGTGGAGTTTATCTGAAAGAACTTCAACAGATACTGAATCAAAAGCCCCCTTGATATCCAAGAATACAGAAGCCATTTGCTCTTTTTTAGCAAAAGTTTGCTGAATATCTGTGGAAAGCAACGCGAGACAGTCGTTCGTTCCCTTACCCCTACGGAAATCATATTGAGTATCTGAAAGCCGGCTTTTCGTCTCAACCCATTTGTCCAGACGGAAGAGGATCATTTTCTCCAACAACTTTCGAATACAAGATAACATCGCGATGGGTCGATAGGAGTTGTGGTCGGACGCGGGTTTACCAGGTTTTTGAATGGCAATAACTCTCAGCCCGGTACTCGGTACAATGTTTGAGAGTTCCAGAAACTGATTAAACAAGTTCAACATTCACAAGTGCCTCTTTGCGACGTCTCGCGGGATAGGTCCACGATTTTCGCAAGTTGAACTTGTTTCTTGGCCTTGATGAGGCTCTTAAGTTTGCGTTCGAGAGCCGTGTACCTTTCGGAGTGCTCAGGTTTTCCACGTCTACGAAAAACTTTGAACGCGGCGAACTTTTTACGGTAAACCTCGGTGCACTTTTGATCCCACCATGGAGAAGGAGGTTTCCTGCGAAATGACGTCCCTGGAACTGGTCGAGTTTGAGCTTGAAGCGCGTTGTCTAAGATCAGGTTGGAGAGGAAGTTATATTCTTCTAGCGGTGGAAGCTCTTCTACCGTCGTTACGGCTTCACCTACTGCTGTCCTGAACTTTGTCCAATCGATGTAACGGGTTAGATCATACGCGACGTTGATAGATTCCGGCGGATTGACCGAAATTTTAATACGCAAATGATCACTACCGTGAGGATCCTGGATCACATTCGACGTGCAATCCAACGATAATGAATTCAAGCAAAGTGTGAGGTCTAATCTACTGCCAACTGAGGATGGACCAGCCAAACGTGTTACTTCTCCATTGTTAAGAACTGTCATATTGAAGTTGTCACAAAGGTCATACATCAGGGAAGACCGGTTGTCATCGTACAGTTCTCCCCATCCTGTACCGTGAGAGTTAAAATCTCCCATGATCAACCGTGGAGCAGGAAGAACCGAACAAATATCTGAAAGTTGTTTTCGGTTTATTGAGGCTCTAGGAGGAATATATACAGAAGCAATGCAAAGGCTTTTATTTTTAATAACAGCCTGACATGCAACAACTTCAATACCTGGAATTTGAGGAAAATTCACTCTATAGAAGGAGTAGCACTTTTTGATCCCCAAAAGTACTCCTCCTCCACGTGAATCCTCACGATCAAGACGAATTATATTGAAATCATGAAAAGGAAGATCGATTTCGGAAGAGAGCCATGTTTCACAAAGAGCGAATGCATCACAACCGGTATTGTGAGCTAAAAATTTGAAAGATTCCAATTTAGGAATCAGACTTCGACAATTCCACTGCAGAACAGTGATCAAATCCCCGACCTCATTTGGAAAATTATCCATCGAAGGAAATGATAGCTGCAAGGAGGGGCCACTTAATTGTCAATTGCTTCAAAAAAAGTTTTCACTGTGGGAAGCATTGCCATAACAATGCTCTTAAGAGGGTCAGAAATTTCGAGGTACTTGAAGATACCTTCGACAATGTCATCAAATGAGAACAGCCCACTTGAGGAGGGGGCCTCTGTTCTTAAAATAGGGACTTCAGGGGTTTTGGATGTCCCCAGGAGAGATGGAAAGTCCTGGGTGTAGTTAGTACTACGGAAACCAGGAGGAATTGTTTTTTTTTCATTTTTTCCACCTTTTTTTAAAATTGGCAAGCTGGTCTCGGGCTTCTTTTCAGCAACTTTCCGTGGGCGGATGCGTCTTCGCTTCCTTGAAGCACCTTCCCGAAAACTGACTGATGTTCCCTCTTCAGCCAAATCAAAGTCAGACTCGTCATCTGACAGAGGAGCAAAGGGATTTGTATTGGTATTGGGTGGTGGGGAGACTTTTTTCACCAATTCGGCGAAAGATTGCCTGGAACGCTGTTTTAGCGAGCGTTCCAATTTCTCCCCGCGTTGTTTGTACGCCGGGCACGACGAGAGAGCATGAGGAGGAGTACCCTTACAGAAAGCGCATTTTGGTATGCTGTCTGCGCAGGCGCCATCCTCGTGTTTCTCCTCACAATTAGATCAGCGTGCCTTATTGCTGCAATGGAAGGTCGTATGTCCCATCTGCTTGTATTTTTCGCAAATCATTACCAGAGGTACAAACAACCGCACAGGTAGTCGAAGTTTTCCCAACTCGACGTATTGAGGGAGGGCTGAGCCAGAGAAGGTCACGCGAAACGAGTCTGACGGTGTGAACTTTTTTTCGCCCTTATTGGTCGATACTGAGCCTAGTTGGCGCACATCCAGTATCTGAACTGGGGGAAGCAGGGGTTCCTAAATCGACCAACCCCCCGCTCGGAGGGATTCCGGGGGCCCAACCGGGTCGGTGATCACACCACAGAGAACAGACATTCATCTTCGGTCTGCTACTTGTGTAAAACTTTAAACCGACATTTCAAATGTATGTCGTTATGCTCCCGCTAGGCGCTGCAATAGTGGATAACTGTCATGTCAACGTTTATCAAGAAAAAGCCTAACACATAACCTGAAAAGTTTTGTTTGTTTTCATCTGCAATTGCTTATTATCGGGGCCGCGAGTACACACGGTTAAAGGGGGATAGGGAAGCAATGACTCGTTTACTCTGTGACCACACCTTCAATTTCAATACCCCGAGCTGGGATATACACTCTATATTCTAGTGTAAAGAGCTGGGAGACAGCAATCTCAATAGCTTGCTTGAGGTTGGACACAACGACCCGAAGTTTATTGAGTCTGACTTTAATTATCTCGGTCACGGCCGAGGATCGTTTGGTCAGATCGTTCGAAATTTGATAGACATTCAGAGGTTTCGATTTGGGCTGAAAATAGACAACCCATGGACCAGTTGAACTATCTGGATAAGCACGTGATCGGGTAACTTTATGAGCTACCCCATCATTTTGCGCCATAGATGATTCATCTTCCGATAAATCATCCATGGTTCGTTCGTGGGAGTTTATGACGCTCAACCACTGATGCAATATATGTATAACTAAACACAGAAAAACAAACTAAAGCTAAGCACACTCTCTCACACACTCCCGCACACTATAAAATTACGCTTCTTGTATTCAGAAGAGAAGGAAACAAAAACATATCTTATATGTATCACGAATCTGCTGCTGCCGAGCGACGATGAGTGGTCGCGTGTATCAGCTAGGCGTGGAGCTAGACGATAGTGATAATGATACTGGTCGGTGGTGGTTAACAGATGAACAGATCTACGCTACACACGATGGAATATGGTGTGCGTGCCATTATGGATGCGGAACAATATGGCTTTTCGATCATTGGCAATATTGCTAATTGCAATTAATGACGTTGTTGCACTCCTATACTTATCCAGCGACATCAGGAATACCTCAGGGTAGCCATCTTGGACCGTTCATATTCTTGCTCTACTTCAACGATGTTAACCTTGTCATTTATTGCAGGACCTGAACTATCATATGCTGATGATCCTAAAATCTACCTTCGTATCTGTCCAATTGCCGATTGTCACTCTCTTCAGCGTCAACTACATGCCTTCACTGACTGGTTAACCGAATGGGAGTGAATCAGCTTCAATAATGCGCTCAGTGAGGTAATTCCGTGATACTTAGTTGTTAACGTCTCGTTTGATACCTTTTTTATGAACAGGAAACATGTGAGCAGATTTCCAGCATGAAGAAAAGAAAAAAAGAGAAAAGAAAAAAGGAAAAAAGGAGAAGGGCAAGAAGGAGTCGATGTTCTTCTTGAGAAAGATGAACGGGATTCCATCGGGTCCTAGACAACAGGAAGATCTCTTTAAATAGTCGTATCGTTGAGTGTGTCCATGCATAGAGACGTTGATTGCTGCGAGGTTAACGTGTTTTTCGGTTAGGCTCTCATCGGTGAAAACCTTGGAGATTTTTTGAGAGAATAGCCAGCAGATCTCCTGAGTCGTTGAAGCAACTTTAACGTCAAACACCCTGGACGATGGAAGACCGGACTCCTTTCGCTGCTCGTTTACATAGTTCCAAAACGATTCCATCCTGCGCTGAATCCCATGTTGATAACGCAAATAACTTTGATGACTGATCCGCTTGTATTGGCGGCTAAGTCAAACGTAATGGCAGTTTAGTTGAACCATTCGGTACTTCGTGAATTTTCTCAGTGCGGCTCTTTTGATAGACTTCAATCTACGGAGTTCTCTAGTCTGCCATGGAGTATGCGTTTCTTTATGGTGGATGGTGCACGGTACGTGAATTAAGAACTCACACGGAGTTTCGAAATTTTTAAAAATAAACACTGAACTACACTTGATGAACGTAAGACTAATAATGATTTTATTAACTGATTGAAATTGGTCGAAACCTACCAATGGCCCTAAAAGTCCTAACGCTGCAGTTCTCAGCTCAGGTGGTCGGGTTCGTAGTCCAAGTCGATGTCGCGTGTTGTTGTACTGTTGTCGAGTGCTGCGTCGGCAAGTCCTAGGTGCGTTGGCTGGTTGCTATCCGGTGACCTCGATGAGCTCGATGTCGAATGTGCTTACGGTTGTACGTTGTTTATGATATTGATGAGCTGTTCTTTGGTGACGGGTGATGATGTGTTGGAAAGTTGAATGGTCCTCGCGTTAACTTACAAACTCCGCTATCATCGAGCGTTCCGGATGGAAGAGCATGTTGGAGATGTTCTTCGATTTTTCTGACATTCGGTTTGGTTGATTCTGTTTGGCCGTGGAAATATCACTGTCAGCATCCGAATTCGGGCTTCGTGAGTTAAGCGATGAAACAGCACTGGAAATCGGGAAATCATCAGGAGCAGACTATATTGGATAGCACACATACTTGCCTGGACGTTCAGGTTGGGAGACCCTCCCCCAAACTCCGACCACAGGACCGGGATGGCTGAGATGGCAGGAACAGATGCTGGATTGATAATGAACGTTGGTTGGCTCGACTGGGTTGGAGCGGTTGCGGGCTCCCTTGATGCCTTGTAGTGTGCAGCCCGGTTGCGTGATTGTTGTGATATCCAACGTGGGATGAAGACGGCAATCTAATGCAGACGAGGTGTTTTTGGAAACCCCTGTCCGGATTTCTTGTCTTGGTCATTAACTAATTCCCGAAAGTAGACTCCGTCTGGCCATGTGTCAGCACTGAGAGCCACTTCACGGTACTTTTCGTCAACCCCAATTTTAAACGAAATAAATCGCATAGACGTTAAATCAGCATCTTTCTTTACTAATTATCTAACCTCGATCGGTTCGTCGCAAGGTATGTATTCAGAGGCTAAAGCAAGAATATCATCCTCCGTAACACTGGCTGCAATACGGGGCAGAAATACCTAACATTTTTCTGGTTCTGGGGGAACAGTCGCGACCGATGTAATGTTCGCAGATAGTTTTCACTGGGATTTCGTAACGCTTCCGTTAACGCCTCAAAAGCGTCCCGAAAATGTTTTGAGTACATAATTCCGGAGCAACTATTGCAGAACCAGAACATATTAGGTTGTTCACTGATTAAATCCATGTTACATAAAGAGACGCAGTCGAGATGAGCAACTTTTTCACAAAAACCCTGGCATTTGATAAATTTCAGGGTTTTCACCGGTTCAGAGCACTGAAGGCAGGTTGATTCCATTCTGAATAGCACCAGCAGATATGCAAAACGCAAGGCGGAAGAAGTCGTTTTTTTTATGGCAGGGAAGTTGTGTGCAATTTACAGTGCCGTTACTGACCACCAGATGTCGCTTTGGTAGGAAAAATGTGCGTGTTGTTAGGTGGTAGACAGAATCTTTTGATTGCAATTGTCACAATAAACACTGCACTACACTATCAAATTACACGAAGGTACCAGCGCTACGATGCAAATCAAATGAAGATAACGGAGATAATGCTCATCCCTTTTCCCTGCTGGTTAGCAAACGCCTGGCACACCCAATTATTTAAGACAAGCCCAAACAGTAGATATAGCTCACTCATTGAAGGCAGAGCTAATGGCAAAAACCCTTCGATATTAAATTCTCAAAAACGTCTGCCATAACTCTTCCAGGTCGCTTCTTTCGCGCAGCAATAACCTTCGAAACGAAAGCAGTGGAGCCGATGACGGTGCAGCACTGCAATCCAGTTGTTATTTCCCATGACCCAGAAGTGATTCGAATCTTCCTAACAGATCCTGAAAAAAAAGCGCAGTCAAGAATCGGCAAAGCGAAGGATTTTATGCTTCCCGGGTGCCCTCATTGCCGACTCATCTGATGTGCTGTGTGGATGCACTTTTCATGTGCTGCTGCATCTTCATTCTCAAGGGAGGACCGACTGTGCAGCTACTGCCAGGATCGAAGGAAAACTATCCCATACACATACACAGACGACACAGACACACACACACACACACACACATACTGCAAAGGCTAATAGGAAACGATTGGAAACTACTTTCCAGATAATCGAATCACCATTTATCACGCTGCACTAAAAGACACGGAAAGATGCTGCAGCTTTTGGAAAACCGCCATGCGAATGTGAGCTACTGTGTTCTAATTTTGTTAATTTCTCCAAGGATTACAGTTTAAACTTTGGTCGGGAAGGAGAGAGGTGGGATGGTAACAAGAAACAATATTGGAAGGGAGAGCTATGTATGGGGAATATGTGTTTAGCAATCAAACACACCTTTTGTCGAGTAGTGTTTGTATCTGATTCGGGACACTTAATTAACGTGAAATCGTTGTTTGTGTTCATTGATGTAAATCATATTTGAATCACATTCCATGTAAAATTTATGACTTCCATGTAAAATTTATGACTTAGATATGCTGAAAAGTAGTCCAAAATAAAAAAATAAAAATATTGTATAAAGTGTACATTAAAACATTATCGCGATGGAGTAAACTTCAACAGGGAATGAACAAAAGCAGGGACTAAAGTTTTCCTATTTGCCTAAAAGATTTCATTACACCAGTTTTAACACACTACTTGGATAATTTTTTTTTTGTGTACCAGAAAATTACATCTGTGGTAGGTTTCTGAAAATTAAGAAATCTATGGTAAGCTTTTGAACTTAGTGCTGAATGTATTTTTCATTTTCGGTTTGCAAATGGACTTTTTACCAATTCTGAGCTGATCTGATTCATGCAGCGCTGTGTTTCATTTGGCTAGTGTCTGATTTTGCCATTACTTCATTATAACTCACAATATCAGTATATTTGGTAATATTGTTTTATTGATTTTACTTCATAAATGATTTAAACATTACTTAATGTTTTTTTTTTGCCCGTTTATCTTCAACTCCCTTCCAGTTAAACCGTCCCATTCCTAACTCGGTAGCAAAAACTATTATATCAGCAAAAATAAAAGCGGATTGTTGTTATAAAATCAGCATCGAGTAGCAAAAAGTGACCATGGCAACAGTAAAATAAAATGTATAAATGTTAGTTTTGTAAAATTTCAATTTAATAAACTTTTTTTTATTTTATTTTATTTTATTTTCGTCAACAGATAAAAATGTTCATCCCAATGACCCTTTAAAAAATTAAAGTACATACGAAAATTAACAAAACTTAACAAAGACATATACGGAAACAACGCTTATTAACATCACGGGATACATTAAAATCAAACACATTATAGCAGCTGTTGAAAACGCGGCACATGCTTTGCACAGGTTCGTGTTTTCCGTAGTTGGTCCTTGAGTGCCGGAACACGAAGAACTGTTGTAAACGGAGATTTCGTCGTCGAGTGTTGATGGTCAAGAGATCCAGTAGACCGGAACAATCAACATTTCCTTGAAGCAGATCACCAATGAAACACGCTTTGGCTACCATACGCCTACCTTCCAACAGTTCCAGGTTGATGAGCTTACACCGACTTTCATAACTTGGCAATCTGCGAGGGTTTTGCCAGCGAAGATGTCGCAAAGCAAAGCGTATAAACCTTCGCTGAACAGCTTCGATCCTCTGGACTGCGTTTTGGTAGAAAGGGGACCAAACGATGGCACAGTATTCCAAGAAAGGGCAAACCAAAGAGCAGTATAATGCCTTCAGACAGTAAACTTCCTTGATGTTTTTTGCGAAGCGGAACATAAATCCTAGCTGCGAAGAGGCATTGGAAACAATATACGAAATGTGAACCTTGAACGACAGGATACCTCAAATCAAGATTTTACTGAAATGCTGCTATCGCTGAAAACGAACGAAAACGTGCTTAAGTGCGAACCACATCTCTACACTCTAACACTTTACAACATTTCTTGTATTTCAATATCAACCGAATGGAGATCATATATAATAGATACGAATGATTGCAGATTTTTTTCATTTACATAAATATATACACTATTGTATAAATATTTCATGGGAATGGGAGGGACCATCAGGGCACCCGATTGAAGCACTCTGGATGGGGAGAGTGGGAATACCAACTCCCCATTGCTAACAGTTTGTGAATAGAGGGCGAGCTGTTCTCCCCGCCCATTGGGACATCCTCATGTTAGATAGCTTGCTCTTTTGACCAATTGTTCAATCTTGTTGTTGGAAGGAGATTCTTTCTATCCCTGTGGAAACGTGTAAGTGATGTTGCCTATCGATCCACTCAACCCGTTTTGGCCCTACGGACAATGGCATGATTAGGATAATCAGTGGTTATTAATGTTTGATCAAGTCTAACAGAGAGGAGAGCCCATTGCTGTCGAACTTAGCTTCCGTGCTACAATATCATACATCATACTACTTGGATCATTTTTTTTTGTAAACGTTGACTTTTTTTTTCTTCGCATTTCAAGCTTATTGCTTTCACAATTAGTTTTTGGTTCATCCAAGTTTAGAAAAAACTTTCGATGCCAGTACCAATTTTGTATTACTTTGATTGTGGAAGCTCAGGGAGAACAGAAAAATTTCTTTATGTAAAATTCCAAGAACAGGCCGGTAATTGAAACCAAACACTTCCAGCGATTGTATGACAACATGCCCAATGACAAATGTCGAAGGTACGAAAGGTCGAGTGGTCAAAAGATGAAATGATCAGAACGGAGGTGAAAGATCAAATGGATAAAATGTCTAAAGGACGAATCTTTGAATACTACTAATGGACAAATATCACGAAGGCTAAAGAGAGAAAACATATTGAAATCAGATCTCTAGAAAAATATTTAAAACAGTTTGTACAAAATGGTTTTAGAACATTGGGTATAAGGATTCCGTTGCCACAATTTTTCATATCTCCTGCGCTGTTTGCTCTTCTTTTTTACCATTAAATGGTTGAACGCTGTCGAATGTTATTCATTTTTTAGGAAGATGCTTGAATTAATAGGTTTTATTTATCTTTATTAAAAATTGATCATCTCGTATAGCTAACTACTCCCGTGGTTGCGCTGACATTTAAATTTCAAATGGATTAAAATTATTTTTCCTCCTTTTCATCGCACTTAATGTTCGTTCTACGTTCAGGGGATGCAATGTTAGCCTAGCCCCTTCATTTGGCCTATGTTCCAAATATGTCATTAATTCAATGATAATCGACAAATTAACGATGAAAACATGGCGATCAACTTATGCTTCGGCAATTGAAAACTTTTTCATCGGCTTATTGTGAATTGACAATTTATAGTCGCCATGCGTACGTAAGTAAAGTTGCCAGATTTTCTGCACGGTTTTCAAATGTCCTAAATCTGACAAAATTTGTTTGACATCTATTGGAACACACCCTAGATCTGCAGAAAATAGTCACACATTCCAAATTAAGTTTTTATACGGAAAGATAAATTGCGATTTTGCATGAGACCCATAGGCCTAGTTTTAGGGATAGCGAAGTTTAAAGGGTGTCCCATATCAAATTGCATCACGGAAAAAACGGTGTAGAAAATAAGCCCAGTATTTTTCCCTTAGTTCCAGTGCGTTGGGGGGGTTTATGTCCTTGGGTACGAAAGTGACCCTGTTGACTTCGTACCACTCCAGGACAACATTTGAATAGTGGCACGAATCTAGATCCTCGTGTTGCTTCAACAGAGGAAGCAGACGCTTCTGTAGACACTCCTTGAGGTAGATCTTCCGTTTACAGTCTCGGTAGTCACGGACGGCACACTCCTTTTGCCACATTAGCAGATCGTTTGCCAAGTCATATATTTCTTGGCAAACTTTGAAACTTTCTGTTCCCTTACTTCCTCTGAAACATCAAACTTGTGCTGGGCCGTGAAGAACAGTAGCCCCGGAAGCTGCCGGAAGTTCACCTTGGCGTAAGTCTCATCTCCATGATGAGACAATGAGGCTTCGTGTACAGTTTGCGGGCCCGTGACTTCCCCACCGTATTTTGCCGTTCGTCGCGATTTGGAGCCTTCTGCACTTTGTACGTATGTAGTCCCTACCGGTCCTGGGGAGAAATGCCTTGGACAGCGCTCTGAACGAAAGACTTGGACAGATTCAACTTCTTGGCTACATCCCTGACCGACGCATTGGGATTCCACTTAAACGCTTTAACGACACGCTTGTGATCCTGATCACTAATAGAACATCCATTCTCATTCCGTTCGATGTTCAGAGTTTCGTATTAACGTTTAATAACACGACTCACCGTTGACTGCACGATTCCGAGTTGTTATCCGATGTCCCGATGAGAGAGTTAAGGATTTTCCAGGTAATTGCGCAAAATCAATTTGCAACGTTGCTTGTTGGGTGACGCCATTTTTCCAATTTTCGAAAAACTGACAGCGAAAAAATTAAATACAAAACGCTCTTAACTACATCCATCCAAATTTTTAAGAGAAATTACCCAATGGCTAATTTTCTACAGCGTATTTTTCATGATGCAATTTGATGTGGGATACTGTTTATGTGTTCTTAACTATGGCTTATTATATTCATTAGGTAGTTTTATATTGGCATTGGTTAATATGCAATGGGGGTTTATGAGGCTGTAAATTTCCCATGGGAATATTTTAAGCAGTATTCAAGCAAACAAATGTTCTGAATGGTGTTCGGTCGAACTTTTTTTTTTTTCAAAAATTATTTGTAAATTTAAGGTTTAGCGAATATTGCTAGAAATGAAATGTTTAAAAAAAAAAGTAGAAACCGAACGAAAAATTTTCTCAATGCAAAATTGAGAGGATGAAACGAAGTTGCATCCATGAATAGACCCAAAATGGATCCAATATCCCTCAAATGTTTTTGCCCTGAAAAAGAGTGTTTTTCAAAATTTTGGTGGTGCATAATGACAAACATCTTATCGAAAATTATTAGGCAAGCGTGTAGCCAATTGAATGTCAATTGTAGCTCAATTATTTAATGAGTTACAATAATAATTGAAAATGTCTTTAGCATATAACGTATGGATAGTGAAATCTGCACACATTTTCACAGCCCTTCTTCAATCACAACCCTAACGATTCTACAGCTGATCGATGTCAAGTTTTTAACAGCTCTGTCATACTTCAGTTCCAAGTGTTCAAGTTGTCGGTAATCTATTACAAGACGAAACATGAGTAATCAGGAGGAACAACGCTGGAAACTCATTTGTAATGTTTGCAACGCTCATCCAGATTGGCCGAAAGCGAAGGTAGTGCGTCATTTTATGGACATGGGAATAAGTCGTCGAACCATATACAGCATTCTTTCGTCCTACCAAATGCGAAAAACAACAACTCGGAAGATCGGTTCAGGAAATTGGTCAAGTTTGAGAGATTCTTCAGTGAAACGAAATTTAATACGGTTGACAGAAGGTCGGGTGGCAAAGTCGTACAGAGAACTTGGAAAAAAGTTTAATTGTCACCACCAAACTGTCAAAAAGGTTTTGGATGAAGCTGGGATCAAGAAGCGGTCAAGGAAAGTGAAACTGAAAGTGTCAGAAACTCAAGCTGCTGTTTAGAAAGTACGATTGAGAAAGCTTGTCCGAAATGTTTTTCAATCGAAAAATTACGTACTTTGCATCATGAATGACGAGACTTATTTCACGTTGGATGGAAATGAATGGCAAGGAAAATACTTCTACGACAGTCCCAAAGCACAGGTGAAAGAAGATGTGAAGTTTGTTGAACATACGAAATTCCCAGGGAAAATATTGCTTTGGTTGACAATCAGCCCACTTGGAATGTAAAAATTTGTTTTCTTTGATTCGGGGTTGGCCATCACCGCAAATCGTTATTTTGAAAACTGCTTGCCTAAGGTGAAACAGTTTATTTCTTAAAAACATCGTAGACGAAAAGTAGTGTTCTGGCCGGATTTTGCATCGAGCCATTATGCGAATAAATCTTTGGAAGCCATGGAAAGCATGAAGATCCCTTATGTGCTGAAGGATGAAAACCCTCCAAACGTGCCACAACTTCGCCCAATTGAAGATTTTTGGGCCTATCTGAAGCGGAAGGAATATTCAAACAACTTTCGTCCAAAAACTACCAAACATCTTCAGCAAAAAATAAAAAAAGAGCTCGCAAATATGAAAACATTAAGTTTTGCGGCGTCCATGAGCAAAGTGCCTGCCAACTGCCGCAAGACTGAGCGAATTGGTATAAATTTTTTTCTGCATTAACTTGTTTGTTTATATGAACAACCAAAATAAAGAGTGATTGCTTTTGTTAACAAATAAAAAATATATGGCCTTTTTACTGTTGTGCAGATTTCACTATCCATACGTTAAGGCTGAGCTATAGGACACATACCCTTTATAAAGAAGAAACGATTCATTGTAATTTGATCGACAAAATTCTAATTCTAATTCTGAAATCTACTTATGCAAATCACCCTTCAAATGTGAATAATATTTTGCAGCGTTGAACTATTTAATGGCAACACGAAAGAACGAGCAGTGAAGGATAAAAAAAACATAATTATAACAGAGTTTCAATATTTAAGTGTCATAAAGTCAGTTCATTCAAAATATCTCAAACTTTCTAATTTCTCTCGATTTCAAAATCGGATTGGCTTGTCTTTTGATAATGTTCTTTTACGGTGTTCTGTGATTCGAATTGTTAAAGGATTTCCTGATCGCTGGGAATTCTTACAAACTTTTCGGGTTGACTTCAATAGCTTTTTACAATTACATCGCCGTAAAAGAAATGAACAGTATTGAAGAAGTTAACATCTGTAGACGAGAACAGTTCGTTTTTTTTTTTTGCATAACTGGTTGAATTGTTTTTAAATAAATTATCTAATAGATAAATCGTCTAGCTCAAACCTTTGTAGGGGTAAGTGGCGGGATCATCATCATCATATGTTTTTTCTCTTTGTTCTTTTCGATATTTGTCCATTTAAATTTTCCTAGCTGTTCAACCTTTTGACCCCCTTCACGTTATTCAGTCGTTTGTTTATTCGCCATTTTGTTCTTTCGGAATTTTGTCCTTTCGACGTTTTGTCCATTCGACCTTTTGTCCATTCGACCTTTTGTCCATTCCAGCTTTTGTACATTTGACCTCCATTCGACCTTCTGTCCCTTCGACATTTTGTTCATTCGACCTTTTGTCTATTCGACCTTCTGTCCATGCGAACTTTTGTCCATTCTACCTTTTGTTCATTCGACATTTTTTCCATTCGACCTTTTGTCCATTCGACCATTTGTACATTTGACGTTTTGTATCTCAGAACTCTTGTGCTTTCCATCCAGGGTTGCCATATTTTTTTTTCTTCGTTTTATTTTCCGTCGGACTATTTCCTCACAACGTGGTAACAACCACCGACGCCAGGAAGACGACTCCACCATTTGGACCCTATACATCGCACTCATCAACTCATGAGCTGGAACCACAGATATCTGTATGTAAAGATAACATATTTTTGAGATAAACCAAAATTTTTAAAATTTTTGGCAATCGCTTGTCCACTCAAATATATCAATTTTAAGAAATGAATACATTGGGATCTATTTTTTTCCAATTCTACTTTCAGTGTGCAATTTTAGGCCCATGAAGCAAACAATTGACACTGAGTCGGTTTGTGTGTGTGCCTCCAAAAGATTTCACAAGAATTTTTTCGAGATAATTTAAAAAAAATTATAGAATTTCCCAAAGATTCTATAAAAAGTTCTCAGACAGTCCCTGAGATATTTCTTCTAGCGTTGCTTAAGGTATTCTTCAGGAGTTTGTAGGGATTCCTTCGGGGATTCTCTCAGGAGCTTATTTTAGCATTGCATGGGCAGTTTTTCAAAATTGTCTTGTGATGAAATTCTCTGAATTTGTGAAGTTTTGTGATTCTTAAAGAATCCTTGGAGGAAACCTGAAGGGATTTCACAAAATTTATAAGGTAATTCTTGAAGTGATTCTTGGCGAAAATCCTGATTTTTTGGAGACATCTAAGAAGATTTTTTGCACGATTTTCGTAATCTCATATATTTAATACCTTACTTTAAAAATAACACATGGAGATTTAAAAAAAATATTTTCTAAACTTTGTCTAAGATGTCGAGTTTTGGGAGTTATAGGTAATAAATAAAAAATAAATAAAAATAGTAAAATTGAATATGGGGAGTGTGGTGTTGGAGAAAGAAAAAGAAGTATTGTTATCCATTTTTATTTGGATTGGTTGGTATGGGAGTAAGAGGAGGGTGGAGTATGTAGGATGAAATATGGGTCTTGTAATTTTTGATTTTCTTATTTCTTTTTTAGTTGTTGATTTTTTTTAATGTTGGTTTTTTTTTGTTTTGTTTTGTGTCAACAACTAGGAAGTACAAAAAAAAATACTATAATGTATGAGGGTATGGTGAGGTGCGAAGGTAGCTTTTCTATGTTGTGGAGTTGCTACACGGTAAGCTTCCTTTACCCATTAATGGGTACGATTTATTATTATTGTTATTCCTCCTGTGGAAATTTTTACCCATTTGACCGTAAAACGGCGTCTACCCATTTAAAGGGGTAGACGTCGTTTTACGGTAAAATGGGTAAAACTTTCCACAGGAGGAATAACAATAATAATAAATCGTACCCATTAATGGGTAAAGAAAGCTTACCGTGTATAGTGTGATGTACACAGCTCGAAAAAGTAGTGTGAAATTCTGTTCAATATCATGCACATAAATGGAGCGTCACAAAACATAAAATTCTACATTATCTATCGTGTGCTGTTCTGGATCATTGCATACATCGCGGATAATATTGCATGCAAAAGCTTATCTTTGTTCGAAGTTTTTCATGCAAGTTGCTGCTTTGTGTGGAATGAAATAAAATTTTGCATGTTCTTATATTTACATCACAATGAAAATTCAGATTTTTTTTCTGTGTAGGTAAACCGATAGTTGCACTTGAACCCTATTCAAATAACCGTTTTGTTACAGCTTTTGAAAATAAATGTGCTTTATGAGTCTTTGTCTGTTTTTTTTTGCATTCAACTCAATATCAATTATAAAAAAAAGAAGTTTATTAGCAACACGCAAAAAAAATCAGTCGGTTTTAAATCAACAATATATATTGTTGCTATTCAATGCATGGTTCCGATTTGTTTCAAATAAAATAGAGGGTCCAAAGCAATTCACAATTTCATTCAAATCAAACCAATAAAGTTATTTTAAATAATCACTGCTACGTTATATTAAGTTAAATGATATTTGCTTTAAAACAATCACATTTATTTTTAAACTCAAATGGTGAGTTTACTGCTTCAACAAAATATTTTTTGAGCGCACATATTTCATACTGTCAGCCTGCCGAGCATCGTTATTGTACAAATGTTTCTCAGTGCTGACTTCCCAAGTAACGTTGCTAACACCATCCTGGTTTATTAAGTTTATTAAAGTTATGAAACCCCGAAAAAATTATTATGGCGCCACAAGGGGAAATAAAAATTAGCGGGGGTAAAACACCCCCGTTTACAAATTATAAAATTTTTAAAATTTTCTAAAAGTGTTTTTCTAAAAAAAAATTAACGTTGGCATTTTTTTATGGGGGAAAAAAACAATCCCCCTAAAAGGTAAAAGAAGCCCAAGAAAATTTATAATAGGCGGAGAAAATCGGAAACGTTTTTTTGCATATATAATATAAAAAAAAAGGGGGAAAAAAAAATATAAATTAGAGAAAAGGGAGATTGAAAAATCAAGCAAAGAATTGGATAATAATAATATATAGATAATGTATGTTGTATGTGTGGAAATCCGGGGAGGGGGAAAGCCGAGAAAAAAAATTTTTTATATATACTACAAAATACGCCGCAAGTTTTTTGCAAAAAAGAAGAGAAAAAAGAAAAAAAAAAAAACAAAAAAAATCATAAGAGGGGAGGGGAGGTATGGGGGATGAGAGAATAAAAATTTAAAATTGATAAATTTAAGTAGGAGGGAATAAAAAGGGGGAGGGGGAAAAAAGATGATAGAAAAAAAATTTCGATATGGACGATATGGAAAATTGTGGCCTCTGCCTCTGCCTCTGCCTCCGATAGTTTGTCTAACGTAAATTTAAACATAATATATTATAATTTGTAGATAGAGATTCTCAACAAGTTGTACTCGTTACAGATAGCTGTAAAATCAGACTATACAGACTTCCGACGTTAGGTTTAAGGAACAGATCACGAGAAAAATCCATTTTCGGTCAACTGATTTTCCAGCGGTCAACCGCTGATATAATATTAAATTAATTAAATTTCAGTTCTGACGTCCTCATGACCGTAGAGAACCACCTGTCTAATCAGCGTCTTGTAGATCATCAACTTCGTGCCACGACGCTTTTTACTTGAACAGAGCGACCTCGGGAGTCCATAGTAGGCGATTTCCTGCCAAAATGTGAAAATAAATAATTAATATGAACAATAAAACACAACTAAACAGTTTTATAAAGCATAAAGTCTTATTTCAATTCAGCGATTTTGTTGAATCAGTTCATCAGTTTTTTTGGTCCATATTCAAATCAAAATTTTATTTGAATTGATTCCCATTTTGATTGGTATTACTTCGTATTTTTTGCGTGCAGCCACCTGAACATTTTCATCCTACTTTTTCAGCACAAAGTTTGAACTTGAGATTTTTGTCAAGATTTTCTGCAATTAATCAAAGATAAGCAAGACTATTAAAGCAAAAATTGAAGATGAGGACGAAACATAATGTGGTAACCCTGCTCACGGCGTCATCATTCTATGTATGATCGCAGTGCGCTCTTGACGTGTTTCATCGTGTTTCTGCCGGAAATCTCTGTTGGACTTTTGTGCGTGTCACACCGTTCATAGGGCAACGGCGGCCTTTTTGCAAGGTTTTGACGGATAACCGCTTGTTCCAATCGATTAATTTGCCTCTTTTCTAAAACAGGCTCCTTAAAAATAATACATTTACTAAACATTACGACGTAGACCGTCATCTTTGCATAAAACCCCATTGGGCTGTACCTTGAATGTTTTCTGTGCTCACTCGATCACTCGCGTCGCTGAACAATAGATAAATCAAATGAAAGATAATGGGCTATGCCCGATAACAATGTATCAATATCATGGTGGTACGGCCAATTTAATGAACCAATAGTATGGATGATCACAATTAATCACCGTCATATCTCACCTAGAAGAAGTTTTATTGTTTTTTTTTTCCTGTTTCACTCGATCACTAGCGCCACCACACAACAGACAACAGAAACAATAAAAAACGCGCTATGCTCGATATCAGAATAGCGCGTATCAATTTAACCCAACCGTTTACACCCTGTGAGTACTTCATATGATTCTATGCATGAAAACTGTTGGAAAAATTTTACTTGTATGCATTGGTAAATTTACATTTTTGTCAACGAAATAATTTAACGTTCCAAATATCATCTTGTTTAAGTGAAATAAATGGTTTCCGGTTATATGAAGACATAAATTTAAAGAATAATGCAAAAGCAATTTAAAGAATAATGCAAAAGCATTTTGAAATATTTTATCAACAAGTAATGGCAAATGAAAATAAGTGTCGCTCATTAAGCAGGCTGAAATACGTGAATACTCCTTGTTAATCATGGGTTCGTATTATCTTTAAAATGTGTCACTCTGAAAGATAATGAATTTATGCCACTTCAGTCATTGAGACCTTCTTTCACCATATTCTGAAGCAAATCTTCAAACCTGCTTCATTTAATTATTCACCGCGATAAATCTGTGCCAGCTCAGATTCCTCCAAAAAAAACCCCAATCCAACTTCATGTTGCCCTCCCCATATCATTCTTCGTCACATTTCTCTGTGCTTAACCAAACACACTACACTCACCACACACACCCCTATTTGACTAACTGCTTTCACACGCGCTTTAGTCTGCTCCGAACTTGGCGTTCATCCACAGTCTCCGAAGAAAACTATGATTGACCTAAAACCTCTTTATTTTGAAAGACCAAGAACGTGATTTTCAAAGCCAAAGATTTTCTACTAGATCGGTATTTAAAATCGATTTCACCACCTCCTACTCATTATCCAACTAGTGTGTCTAAGCCCCCACCACCAAAAGTCTCTATTGTAACTACGAGAGAGAGAAAAAAAAATCTGTGAACACTAAAAAGTCGCAACTTCCACACAGGGAAAAAACACTATCCGATAACCCTTGGCATGTGCAAAACAGGAAAAACGATAGAAAAACTTGCACACCGTCGGCGGTCGTTGGAAGGACCTATCCCCTCCCGCCTTCACGTTCCGACTTCCTGTGTCGTTCGAGGCGGAAAAGTTCATTCATAAATCATGAACTGGCGGTTGCTTCTCTAAAGCGGTAACCTAGAAGGCGCACATACAAACGCACATACACCATATAAAAAGTGCTGGATGAATGTTTCGGTAGAAACTTTGTGGGTGGATTTGTGTGGTAGGTTTTTTAGGTTATTTTTGGTTCTCTTTCTCTGCTGGCGACAAAAGCGTATTCCCCCGTGGTGTGGATAAAGCGGCAGTCACTGCTGAAAAATGTTACTCCTTTCTAGGGAAAAGTGTGCGAGGCGGGATAAGTACACTGAAATGTGGGAGAATTGTAAGGATTTTTTCGGTGAATGAGCTTAACAATGTAGTGAGAACATTAATTGAAGTTCAATGAAAAGAATAGGACTCGCTGGTTAAATTTCCACAAGGTGAGTTATGGAAACACAAAAAGGCATTCTATCGGCATCAAAACCAATGTGATCACCAGATATGGCCATCATTCGCTGAGATCCGTGGGAAACTTCCAATAACGATATTGCAACGCCAACGTGATCGATTTATTATAATCTCGTCTTGGCAGTCAGTTGTCACTTGCCCGGTTGGATCGTGTTAGTGTGAAGAAAATTAACTCACCGCGGACGTTTATGGCATCCATTGATGATGACGACGAATGAAGTGTGTAGGTTGTGAGATGCAATTTATTCAATCCATCCACCCGATTGCCCATAAAAGTTGTCTCGTTTGGACCGGTCAGTGCATTATGTGTGCAACTCGCGAAGTAATTCAGGTTCTAACTGCAGCTGGTTGCTGCTTGTTTGAGAAAACCCGTAGATACTTAATCTTAAAGACACACCTAAACTTTAAATGAATTTTGCAAAATGTTTCAATATTATGCTTGCCTCACAAACAGTAGAAGTTGAAAACTTCTACAGCTTCCATGCTTCCGATTAACAGATTCTCCCAAGATGCAGCATAGTAGGCGGTGCGATAGTTTCTTGTTCGGTCGTTTGATGACATTATCATTCGCGCGTCCTGTGCATGAGAAATTGCATCAGGAAGAAAACGTAAATTAACATCTTAATTAAAAAACTTTTCCCTCGGCGACGGTGGTGTCTCAGACCGGCTAAGGCATGGGACACGCCTCGACACAGACCACTTAAAAAGTGTTCCATCTTTTGCTTCAAGCAGCAACGAGCAGCCCCACCGGAGCAACACCGAGGAAACTTTATAAGTTGCCGTTTGTTTTATCTTATAATTCATTTAGATTTTCTCGCTTGTTCAATTATGCTCATTATTTAATTTCATTCGCCATTCATTAAGCTAGATTAGATCGAACACCCAGCGGGTCCGGCCTTTCTTCGGGCATCAATTGATAACTTTATGTCTTTTATTCTCTTCCCCATCGCAGGTGTTGGAGTGATTCTGGTGACCGTGAGCGGAGCGGCTTGGCGAATGACGGCTCCCGGAGCGCCACCCTGTCTTGGGCTGGGATCCACTGTGGACCTGGGGCGATGTTCGAGACGACCCTGTGGACGGGGTGGCAGCACACCCCATGGGCTGCTCTATCCGGAATTTCAGCATCGGCCACCCCCGCCATCCTACCAGGCCAGCATGCAGGAGTACAGATTAAGGTGAGTTTCTTCGGTCTCTACTTTTCTTTTGTGTTCGGGGGCAATCTATGCAGTTTGTATCAATATTGAGTTGATGATTTCTCACGATTTAAATCAGTATAGTGTAGTGGGGTTTAATGTAAGCCTGGCCCCTTCATTGGACTTATGTACCAATATATCATGAATTCCGTGAAAATTGATAAATATCATGTTGACATTACGTCGATCAAATAATTTCGAAACAATTAAGATACACTTTCGTGAGACTCTCGATTTTCTAAAGTTTTGGGCCGCCACGGCTTCACTTCACGTATTGAACAGATTTCCGTCACTATTTTTAAACGATCTAAATGTGGTAAAATTTAATGTACCCAACGCACAGCATAGCTAAGCTTGACTGACTGCACATATCAATAATTGCTTTGCCGTGATTGTCATAATGATTTTAATTGCTCAATTTATCAATTGAATGGGGCTGGAAGTAACCGACCATTCTCACTGTATACGTTTCAGTTATTCATTTGCTTTAATAATCACTAACGGCACCGGCCATGTCCTTGCAATCAATTGGGTATTGGGAAGGAATGTTAGTGTGATCTTTGCTTTTCAGGGACCGTGTTTACCTCTGCATCCCCACAAAGCTAACAGGAAGGAGGTTTTTTTTTATGTTTGTAGATTAGGGCTCGATGGATCAGGATTCACATAGATTCACAGTGACGTGATCACATTTATGATTCATAATCGTTAGTAAACTCGCGCCGCTGAACAAAAGAACACCGAAACAATAAGCAACGCGCAATGCGGGATAGCAAAATAGCGCGCAATAAAGCATCGACACAACCGTTCACAGCCGATGCTTGAAGCAAACTCTTTTCTTTGTAAACTTTCAATTTTAACAACCGCACTCCACCTCCTTATTGTAACCTTAATCCACAGCAATCGAGTAGAAGTTTCTAAAGAACAATCCACGCTAATGAATTCTAAACCACGTAGGAGAGACCTGATAAAAATAATAACCCGTAGATGTAATTCGTGTCTTCAAGAAACTTTATGCATCTATTGATAACCAAGCTCATCGGTTTAGCACCAACCGGGTGAGACTTGATCCTATACCTAATGATTGCATAACCTCTAATCCGCTCAACTAATCGCAATGTTTTGTGATATAGTGGACGGAATATTATAATTTGAGCTAACTCAAAGCAGACGTCTTCCAAATTTGGCAGATCGACAGGCAATTGGTGGAGACCCACCTGGTACCTCATAGCAATATGCTTCGAGGCAAATCGGAAGATTTGATGAGCTAATTCCCCCTGAATGTGTTGTATAGTTTCTATAGCCACACAAACGTTTATGGTGTAACTTATAAATCGGATATAAAACTTAATTTCTCCTCGTAACATGTTTTAAATGGATTTGTTAAGAAAGGAAATTCAAATCTGATCTGAATCTGGAAAATCCTTTGTTGATTCAAATTCATGAAATTAAGTGGATATTTTTTAAAGCTGCACTTATATTTTTTAATGGATACTTGTCAAAATATACATTTTTTTTTTTTAATACATTCTGCATTTTAATAATCAGTTTGTCCTTCAGCACGCTCGATTGCCTGGAAAATCCTTTTGAGCATTCTTGCAACCAAGTTCTTTTAATGTTCCATTTCAAAATACTCCTACGCTTCCGAAACTGCCTCTTTAAGCTCAGCAATAAGGCCTGTACTCGAAAAAAATTCACCAGACAAAAGTGTTCGCCAAAAAATTAATTTAAGTCGAATTTTCTTGAAACTTTCAGGGAATAAATTAATATATATGGATTATGTTTCGGCATAATTTCTTTATTCAATTTCCTTTCCATCACTAAAAGTCCGCACCTTTTCCTTAAGACCCCTCATTACATTTTGTGCAATGGTGGAGCCGACCTTTCTGGTCACTTTCATCCATTCTTTCTTCAACTCCAGCTCGTTCTTAAACACCTTGGACGATTTTCAAACCTTGTCTTCATTATGGCCCCAAATCTTTCCACCGGACGAATCTCTGGTGAATTTGGGGGGTTGGCGGTTTTTGGTACAAAAACAACGTTATTGTCTCTGTGCCAATCCAACGTAGATCGCGCGTAATTGCATGATGCCAGGTCCGGGCAAAAAAATGTCTCGCCTCTGTGGAACCGCCGGAAGGGCAACAGATGCTTCTGGAGGCACTCGGTACGGTATATTTCGCTGTTGATGGTACCCGTTGTGATGTACGGTTTACTCAGCTTACCGCATTGGCATATGGCCTGCCAGAGCAAGTATTTTTTGGCAAATTTGTCCACTTTCTTCTTCCTTATGTCTTCCGGGATATCAAACCGTGATTTGGTAATGTAGAAATCCAGCCCCGATATCTGCTTTGCGCCTGCCTTGATGTAGGTTTCGTCATCCATAACCATACACATCGGTTCCTTGCGCGGGATTTGGCCGCCGTGTTTTGTTGATCACGCCAGTTCGGTACCTTGCGGACCTTGAATACACGAAGCCCAGCTCGTGTCATGGTTTGCTAAACGAACCAGGCGGAACACTTTGCCTTCAGAGCCGCGTCGCGAATCGAAAGGTTCGGATTACACTTGAAATAATCCAACACCTTCCGGGCCTTCACAGGGTCAGCTGTCTTCGATTTTCATCCACTTCCAGCCCGCCGCTCGGTCGTCTGGGACTCCTTCAACGATTATACCTCCCGAGACACAGTTGTCCGGGTGATTCCCAGTTGTCTTCCGATCCATCTCATGGTCGCAGTCGGGTTTTCCATGACGGCGTGCAAAATTCGCGATTTTCTTCTTGTTTCGATAACATCTCAATAACCACTGAACCGATTGTTATGAAATTATGCACATGTAAACAATTTACTCCAAACTAGTTATACCCAGACGGACAAAAAAGTAACACACGGATAAAAATGGTGCATTTTTTTCGAGTACAGGCCTTAGTTAGAGACAACTATTTCCAGTAATTTAGAACACGCGCATAAGGACGTAATCCCTCGATAGTGCCTAACATTATTCTTCGCATCTCTTTTATGTACCGAGAACACGAAAGAAGCTTTCCAGATAGTTGTAAAGATTCATTGCTGCATTGACAAGTTGAAGTTGTGGAGTAGAGGAACAATCAGACTTGGAGCGCATTTCTTCAGAAAACAGACAGGAACTCCATACAGTCAAGGTTGGTACGACGTTTTCAGTTCAAAGAGTGCCTTGATCAAATTGTCTGCAGAAACAGTGAAGGTATCAGCATCAATGACATCACGCGGTACATACCTCAACGCATCATTAAGTAATGCAGTCATCTCGCGGTTTCTCGAAGACTGATTGAAAAAATTCATCCAGCAAGGAGGATTTTTTCTTCCTGTGTACTCGCCGAACGATGGTCCAAGTGCATTTCAGAAGGCAAACCGGTATCCTTACGCTTAGAGTTAACGAAGTTCCAAAATTAATTATGTTTTCGCTTCATATCTCGCTCAGTTTTTCTTGCGTAACGTCGATAGAGTCAGTTGTTTAGTCGTTGGCCACAACATTTATAGGAGAACTTGTTTAGAGATGATCGGCGAGGACGGTATTTACGACGAGCAGAATTTCGTTCTGTTTTAAAAGCTCGACGTTCACGGCTCGACCATGGAGGTTTCAACGGAGGACGTTGTAGAGGCACACAACCGTGGAAAACATGATGAAGAATCTGCGAAAATTTGCCTTCACAATCATCGACCTCAGTGCTGAGACACACAGCAAACCAAAGACACCATAGTTAGCATTTTTGAAGTCAAATGCAGTAAGGTCATGTTTGTTGTTGGCACTTCCTGTTTCGATATCGCTTTGAACGATCAAAAGACCGAGACGATCTTCAAACTTCTGAAATTTCTGCAAATCAAAGTGAGACGTGCTGACAAATATCCTCCAGGTGTCTCAAGTTTCGTAGCAACATCCGGCCACGATCGACGTCGCATCTTGATTGTACGCGCAGTAGGAATCGTTTTTAACTGTTCGTGAAGCAGATTAAAAGCTTTCCCAAAGTACAGAAGAGAACATTTCAGAATTTCAGAAGAGGTTTTCTCGAAGTTCAGGAAAAAAAACCTCTCCAAAGAACAGAAAGAAACTTTCCAGAAGCATAAAGGGTCCTTCCTAGTAGTTTGAGCAAGAATTTCTCTCGGAACCTCTCAGAAGTTCAGGAAGAAACTCTCCAACAAATTTGAGGGAACTTTTCTAGAAATTCTGGAAAGGACTTTCCCAATGTTTCGTTAAAATTTTCCTCGGAGTTCAGGATGAGAATAATTAGCGGTTTAGGAAGAATAACTCAGGAAATTACTTCCCCGAGAAACAGGAAGAAACATACATGAGAGGGCACTACCTATAAGTTCAAGAAGTAATTTCTCAAAAAATTCAGGAAAGCACTTCTCTGAAGTTCACGAGAGGACTTCCCAGAAGTTTCGAAGGAATTTTCGAGAGAGTTTAGTTGGAACTACACAGAAGTGATAAAGAGCTTTTCTGAAGTTCAGAATCGAACATTCCAGAATGAGGCTTTCTCGAAGATTAGGAAATCGCAGAAGTTCAGGTAGATACTTCTCAGAAGAACAGGAAAAAACTTTCCAAAGGTAAAGGGGGTACTTCCCAGAAGTTCATGCAGGAATTTCTCAGAAATTCAGGAACAAACTTCCCCGAAGTTCAGAAAAAAACTTTATTGAAGTTCACAAGAGGACTTCTCAGAACTTCTGGAAAAAACTTCCAAGAAATTTAGAGAGAATTTTCAAGAAATTCTGAAGAACACTTTCCCATTTTTTTGTAAATCTTCCTCGTCGTACAGGATGTGACTTATCAGAAGTTTATGAAGTAACTAAGTTCAGAAAAATACGTACCAAATGAACCAGATGTGAATTTGCAAGAAAATCAGGAGTGACTGCCAAGAAGTTCACCTGCCTAAAGGTCAGGAAGAAACTTCCCAAACGTTTAGCAAAGAGCTCTGCAGAAGATCAGGTAAGAGTTTCCTTGAAATTTAAGAGATAATCACTGACGAACCGTAGAAGCAGTCTATACAAAAAATATTCATATGACCATAATGATATTAATTGCCCATGACACCATATTAAAATATCGTAAACACCATCTTCCCAACCGTTCGCATCGTACTATGAGCTAGGGCACCAACTCAGGTAGGAATTACAATTCCTTGGTTTCCATCTTACCTTGTTTTAGAGATTTGATTGGTTAGAAACTGAAGCAGAAAAGTTCTAAAAAATTCCAAGAAGTTTATCAATATATCAAAGAATTATTAAAGAATTCTTCAGAAGAAGTATTCAAGAAGTACAGAGAATCCTCTAAAAATTAAAAAATAAATCCCCGATTTAAAAAAAAATCCCACTGAGGATCCTAGAATCTTTGTAGTATTAGAATGCTCTATCAGCAAGTCAGAAAACTTCGAGATAAAATCGTTGAAGGTTGAATGTTGATAACTAGCTAACTGTTGATAGCTCCTCTTTTTAATCATCTATGAAAAAATTGACACTTGTCCACATATTAATAATAACTTTCTCGAAAAATCCTTCATATCGAAACTTTGCAACAGCGGCCCAGTTTTCTGAATAACAAAAACATTATTGTCATTCACAATACAAGAGTGAAAAATGTTAATCCCTATGCCTCGACTGTCAAAAATGACAGCTAAATTGATGAAAATCCTGCATGGTTTAAAATTATTGCATGGTTTAATATGTCAGTGTCACTTTGAAAAGTTTCAGCACTATAGTTAACAGTTGAGTTTGGTTGCCGACTCGATCAGATTTAGTCGGCTTCTGTAATGCGCAATTTTGCTCGACTCAACAGTGACTCGACTTCTATAATAGACCCCTATGTTTAACAGGATGATTAGTGGAAGCAAATTTTACTAAACAAGTGAACGATTCCATCTGATGAAAAACTCTAAAGAAACATCATCATCACATATTTAAACGTTTATACATAGCAATTGAACCGACACTACTCAATTAAATTGTGAATGTTTACATTCCAGAATGACAATCTTCATGCTAAACGATAGTAATTTAAATCAGATTGAAACTATCTCCAGCCCTCCTATTGCATCTCCATGCCCTATCTCGAATGACACAACAAATCCCAAACAAGCCAGGGCACCATTACTCAAAATTAATTATGCACATAATCACACGACAGGCCTGAATTATTCAATTACTAATTAAAACAATTTTCAAAACGAGATTTAGACAAATTGTAGTTCCCGGAGTGGTATATCGTGTTTGCAATGTACACAACCAAGCTAAGCCTTCTACTGCCGGTCATTATTTACTATCCTAGCGCTGGGAATCATCATCCCTCAATCCTCCAACGTCTGTGTCCTTCTGGCCCTTCCTTTCTCAACCATAAAACGATACCTGATGATAAAGTTTTACGCTTAGGATGAACCTCCCCCTCACCCCCTCGAAATCCTATCCTAACTTATCCGGCTGTGATATTCGATGAAATTCGGCTTGCCTACTGGCTACTTCAGTTCGGCGTCGTCGCGCCGTCGGTCGTTCCGTTGACCGCAAAGCGCAACGTCCAATCAACGCTCGAGCGAGGCACTGATGGAAACAACACGAGAGGGCTCGGCCGGTGGTGTTTGGTAATTATTCAGATTAACATTTGCACATTCATCTCAATTATAGTGCCCAGAGGGTCCATGGGAAAATTTCCACACCTGCCTCCATTTCGATCCTGGTAGGCAGCAAATCTAGTTCTGAACCAGTTGTTCACAAAACGTACCTTCAGCATGAATAGTATTAGATAAGAGATTTAAACAAGCTCCAGGAATCATCATTTAACGCACTGGTGTTGATTCCGGGTTGTACAGAAATGAACAACAACAAAACCGACAGAGCGTGCATGAATTTTAAGTTGATACTGATGAATCAATGTAGCAGCACGCGTGATTGTGCTCTTGTGGTTTCGTAATGATATTCGCTTACTACTAAATATGTATAAATATACATCTAGGATTTAATTTTGTTTCCCCCCTTGCAGGCTTCTTCTATTGGATAGAGATCGTCAATCTGGAAGAATGCGCAACACGGCGTCGCCTCCACCCACCTATCGATCCAACGTCGGGAGCCTCCTGAGGTAAGTGCTCGGAACGAGAGTGGAATTTTATGTTCTCTTTATTGGTTATTGAATTGAATACGCCAAGATGGATGGCGCCTGTCCGGAAGGAAAGATTGATTGTCACCGAGAGCTAAGGGCGCTACGAAGACGCTGGAAAAATGAGGTCCTTGTGAGATAATGTTGTCCCGGGATTGATCGTTTGTTTGGAGGCATTCACTGAGAATTACGTATCCAATAGAACCGATGGTTGAGTTCTAGTTAAAATTAACGTTTTTTTCCCAGCTGAACCTGCTCAGTGTTGATCAAAATCAATCGAATCATAATGACGCCTCCTTGCCTTTAATTTTCATTTCAGAATCCCCCTTACCTCGCGGTACAACACAAACAATGCCAACGGTGCCACAAGCGGTGGGAGTAGTACCAGTATTTTCGGTGGCATCAGTGGCATCATCAGCGGTGCCATGGGCAGCAGTACCACCAGCATCAACGGAATAACAACGCAACCGTCTCCTTCCACCGGCGCCGATCTCGCCACATCAACGACGACGCTGCTATCAGATCCAACTGGTGCACCACCGCCAACTTATCGCACCATTGACCGCAGAAATTCATCATCGTCCTCGACGGCGGCGGCGGCGGTGGCGACGGCGACGTCAGTGGCGACTTTGGCGTCGGTAACGGCGGGTGACCATCAGGTGCAGATGCAGCAACCGCTGAAAACATCCACGGCGTCGGCACCGACTGGCGACAGCAGCGTTATCGAAGGCGGTGTCAACCTAATAAATGATGATCAAATTGTACCAATCAAGACCGGAACGGGGCTGACCGGACGGACGCCTTCGATTATTAAAATAGACGACGGTAAATCAACAGCTGCCGCCGGAACGGCAACGATCCAGCCGGATCCGGCACCACATAAACAACGAAATTCAATTACACGGGAAATAATTGAGAACGATAGTAATAAAGCCAGCGAAAATGTTGCAAACAAGGACTTAGTTACGATTGTTACCATTTCCGGTTCGCTCGAGCAGCAGCAACAGCAGCAGCAGCAGCAACAGAATTTGAATAAACCCGTGTACGGTGGTTCCACCACTAAAAGTGGCGGTGGAAAAGGCGGTGCCTCCCAAGGGAACAGGAAACCGTCCTCCGGACATCTATAGTCGAAGGGGATGACAGTTTGACCGTACCACTCCGGAATGATCCGGCTGCTTTGGCAGAGAATACCGTACACAGATGTATATTGATATAACTACATTATTCACCCACACAAAAAAAGGAAAACCTACGCCATGGAAGTCTAGTTTTGCTACAAATATATATTTTTTATGATGCTTTGGAGTGTGGGAGAGGGGGGATGGTTGTGTGTTGAGTTTTTTTTTTTTTTGCACTCTGGTAAAGGAAGTTGAATAGAAATTGTTATTTAGTAGATGGGTCGAAATGTTGTAACGGATTTTGAATCTATCTAATCTGGAATTTCGATATGGGTTAGTGTAACATGGAGCACGGCCATTCACTGTGCAGTAGAACAAAAAAACTTGAAAGGAACGGGTGGAATGGAAATTGAAATCAATTACTACGTGCCCCATCATGCAACATGAAGCTGGGAACTGACCTATCTAGATTGATAGATTTTTAAATCAAACTTCTTCAGATTAATGAAAAAAAATGTCCATGATTTTTGAGGATTTTTCCTAGGGGTGAGACAGCTCTACTCTGAGTTGCTTTGATGCACCGAGTAACTCGCGAGTAACTCAATATATATAGCTTAAAATCGAATCTTAAATCTTCATTGGTTCTTATCGGTTGCCAGGGTTTTGAAAAGTATGACTTCCAATTTGTTTGAAAAAAATGTGGACATTCTGCTAAAGGCAATAGAAGATGGACCCTATTCCACGACTAAGTATGAAGGTTCAGGAATGTTTAACATGTGATACGTGAAACGGATTTATTGAAGTCTAATGATTAGGTATGACAACGATATTTGTAGATTGGTAATTTGCTAAACATCGATTCTAAGGAGCTAGAAGCTTGGGTTGGAGTTGCAGCGGGCTGAGCTCGATTGTCTCTTCTCCTGCCTTTGTTCCACAGCACCAGCTCATAGTCTGGCCATCTGGCGGAATGACGCTTCATTAGCAAGTAGCAAGTCAAGCCAAAACTGATGGGTTTATTCAAAATATGACTTAATTGGAGACATGGAAATAACGATATCCAATTGTACGAGCATACATATCTGATATGCTCGTACAATTGGATATCGTTATTTCCATGTCTCCAATTAAGTCATATTTTGAAATAGTTTGAGTGAATATAGATTGTTTTAAAAGTACGAGTTAAATAGAGAAAAATCAGAAAATTGAAAATTGCTAGTGTCCAATTGTGCACACTCAAGAGCTCATGTACTATTGTCGGTTGGTTTGACAGGTGCTGTGTAAAAACAGAGAGATATGGCTTGCTGATCAACGAGAGTTAAGGTCTGTACCCGCAATAATCCGGACACCTCAAAACATGAATAAAACATAAATTTCGCATTATATTTCCGTCGTAGTTGTTTATTTCAGATTCATGGGATGTGTTTTAACAATTCGTGAAGACAAAACATAGTTATTCGGTATTTGCATAAAATTTTCGAACTTTGCGCTTAACTCCGTCCATTAGAGTTTGTACAGACTCTTCAGAAATCGTAGAAGCCGTCTTTGTCCAAATTTGCTGGAAGTGTTTGATGTCTTTGATTTCTTGCTTCTTTCCAGAAAGCTTCCGCTTCATCAGAGCCCAATATCTCTCGATTGGTCGTAGCTCTGGGCAATTTGGCGGGTTTGAGGTTTTTGGTACAATGTTCACTTGATTTGCTTGGTACCACTCCATCACAGTTTTAGCATAGTGGCATGATGCCAAATCGGGCCAGAACAAAGGTTTTTCTTTGTGACTTTTGATGAAGGGTGGCAATCGCTTCTACAGACACTCTTTCTGATAGATCTTCTTGTTGATTGTGCCTGTAGTGACGAAAGATTTACTCACAGAATAAAAAACAAGCCCTGGGAGCTGCTTGAAATCCTCCAGGACATAAGTTTCATCGTCCATAACAACGCATGAAAACTTCGTCAAATATTCGCAGTACAAACGTTGAGCCCGTGATTTTGCTGCCAAGTTCTGTTTGTCGTTGCGATTTGGAACTGTTTTCACTGTATACGACTTAAGTCCCAAACGTTGTTTTGCTTTTTGGACAAAACCAGGCGACATCCCTATTTTACGAGCCACCGTTCGAATGGACAGATTTGGGTTTTTCGTTAATATCCTTTTCACCTTTCGGTCCATGACAGAATCAGCGCGTCCAATGTTTTTGTCAATTCTCGGTTTCCTCTCCACCGTCAAACGTTCCAAAAATGATTTGAGCACATCGTTAACAGTGGATTTAGGCAAATCCAATGTTTTTGCAAAGTTCCGTATTGACAAGTCAGGATTTGCCGTTCGCCCGTACAAAATTCACTCGCGCACTTGTTTAGCTATACCATTTTTCATTCCTACGTGCAATATTTCAAAAGTTACAATGATTTTAAGGTGTCCGGATTAATGTGGATAAATCCGGATTAATGTGGATTAAGGTGTCCGGATTAATGTGGATTACTAGAGGTATCTCAAAAGCAACTCTGAAATTGCTCGCGATGAGGAGCGGTCTTGTCCCTTGGATTTTTACGTGGCTTTTTTTTAACGTTGTGGATAATCCTTATTCTTCTCTAAATCTATTTCTACAAGGTTATGTTGATAATAGATCGTTGAAAAGAATGGATCAAACTTGATAGACTCTCTCTACAATTTGGTATGGATTCTAGTTGAGTCTATTCTGCAAGTCGACTAAGTCGTAATGAGCCGCTCTCACTTGATGAGTCGACACTTGTCGAATCGAGTGAGTCGACTCTGTGTGCAAATTAAATCGAGAGTTAACTCACCTGATTCGAAAATTGTTGACTCGTCAAGGAAGAGCAACTCGTTTCGACTCATTCGACTGGCAGAATAGAACCAAGTGAACGGTTAACATTCTAGAAATTCCGTACCACTTCCATTCAATTTCCTCCAACATTTCGCATTATCACGGGCCAAAAACTGGTGAACTATAAGGTGCATGAAGTTCAAAACAAAATGAAATGGGTGCGGTAGTGCAGCAGGGCTAGACTTATTCTTTCGATGCGGATTTAAATGGCAACTTCTCGAGTACTTTTTCAAAAAGACATATCTGATTTTGTAAACAAAGAGAGGAAGTAAGATTCAAACTTTAAATTCTTGATAACCTTAGCACTTTCGTGCAAACTAGGGCCACCAACACAAGGAATAATATTTCCCCAACATGATGGTGATGATACACACTTAGAATATTTTACAGTATTCGGTAAATTTTTACCGAACTTTCAACAGCTGAACGTTCGGTAATCCGATTTAACGGATTTCGGTAAAATTTGACAAGTTCCGGTAATTTTTTTACCGGAATACTGTAAAATTTCACCGAAATCCGGTAAATCTGATTACCGAACGTTCAGATGTTGAAAGCTCGGTACAAAATTACCGAATACTGTAAAATTTTCTAAGTGTGTACTTTCCGTGAGGGTGTAGAGAGTTTTGAAAAATTTACGTTCGAATCTTACTTCCCCTCTATGTTTACAAAATCAGATACGTCTGTGCATATAATTATGAATTCATTTAAATTAACTCTTATGTGATCGACAGGGTACCCGGGTACCTTTTCATGTTTTACATTACGAAATTTCATAGTTTATTTTAAAACAAGAAGCTGAAATTCAGTGAAATCTTAATAAAAGATGGAAGGCAACTTTTTGCAAAAAAAAAACATTTAGTATAGCAGCAAGGGGGGCCGAAGGGGGTGATTTCGATGTTTTTTACCCCTTAAGTCATCGACAGGGTACCCGGGTACCCACCAATTTCAAACGATTATTACTCTGGCAATTATTAGCCGATTTTAATTCTTTTGGCACCGTTGGATTCAAAAACTCATTCGCTTCAGGGACATTATCAGCAATGACCATTTGAATTCATCTGGTTCCTGTAAATCCGGGTATTCGGAGCTGTGTTCCGGTACGGAGACACAAAATCGGAACATCTATTGAATTTCCAGGAATGGATGTCAAAATCTTCGGAATAATTCCTAGAAACTATTTCTATTCTATTGTGGGCCGTATGCTGACTTGTTCCTGAAACGGCCATTCTGTAATAGGTTCCCGTTGGGCCTCGATTGGCCATGAACATATTTAGAAGGAAACGCTGGCAATATGGGTATCAAAATTCATGATATATCTTCAGTAAGATATTTCTCAACGTTTTATGGCTAGTTTTCTTCATTTTCACTCGAGGGCTCACAGGAACCTGTTCCGAGATGAATGTTCCGATGACAAATCATCAGATGGCCACAAAACGTTGAGAAATAGCTTTCTGGTTTAATTTCATAAATTTTGAAACCCAAATTGCCAAGGTTTCCTACTAAATATGTTAATGGCTACTCGAGACCAAACGGGAACTTGTTCCGGAAAGACAGGTCCGAGGGCAAATCATCAAATGACCACTAAACATTGAGAAATATCCTACTGGCGAAATTTCATGAATGTTGATACCCATATTGCCAGGGTTTTCGATTGAATTTGTTTATGGCCAGTTGAGGCCCCACGGGAACCTGTTCCGAAAATATCCATTCCGGGAAATTCAATAGATGTTTCCAATTAGTATCTCCATACCGGACCACTGCCTCGGACACCCGGATTTACGGGAACCAGATTCATTTAAATGGTCATTGCTAGTAATGTACCTGAAGCGAATGAGTTTTTGAATCTAACGGTGCTAAAAGAATTGAAATCGGTCAATAATAGCCAAAGTTATAATCATTTGAGTTTGGTGGGTACCCGGGTACCCTGTCGATCACTTGAAGGTATTTTTTTTTTGTCAAACACATAAGGGTTAAGGACCTTATTACGGATTGTACTCCACGACGAAAACGATGAAAAAACCTTATTACGAATGTCACCCAAGGGAAAAAAAGATGAAAAAGTTCATCCGAGGTGCCGATCGCATGAACTCGGTACGGCCACAGCACCATCACGCCACCGAAAACAGTGACGCAAACTGTTACGATTTTCACTTCACTATCACTCTCACCTCACGGAGTTTATTTTGATCATGATACTGGTGGTGGATACTAGCCTTACTACGAATCACGGTGAAAAAACTCATGTGTAATTCAACTCGGAGTCACTATCCTTATTACAGGTGTCACGGGGAAAGTGAGAACCGTAATGAGCCCCAGCATAAAAAAAAGTGAGGTGATGCGTGAGTAAAGTGAAAGTGAAAGTGAAGATGACAACCGTAATAAGCCCTTAAGCCTAATGTCTTATGTGAAATATATATTTACTTATGTGTAGTACATTACGCAATGTGAAATGATGTGATCCTGAAACGTCATGAAATTCAGCAGCTAAATCTTGGGCATACATTCAGAGAATGAAATTTCTTGATACATACGAGTACACTTTGAAATTACTGGGTTTGATACTGATTTATTAAACTCACAACAACTGAGATACCTCTACACGGTGTTATACGGAACATAAACTTTGAAAATGACCTACCTTAAGTTATTATTTACTCTAGTCGAGTAAAACAGAACAACACTGTGACCATTGCTCTTATATCTCCAACATTGAAAGTTAGGGTCAAAAACCCATTCTTGGGCAGGTCACCTCATTGCATCATTAAATAATCTGCCATTTATAAACCGCTTGGAATTTTTGGGTGTTTTGGGAAGCTGAGATGCATAGATTTCGATGTGAAGAGTTGACTGAAATGTTGTGTATTTTTGTTAATTTTTTAATCACAAAAAATCAATTTTTTTCTGGATCTAAAGTTAAAAAAACAAATTTCCTACAACTACATATTGTATCGTAAATAATTTACTTCTTATGCAATATTTAAGTTTTGGTGAAATTTTTAACCAAATTGGTCAACATTTATTCACCGGACACAATTTTTACGAAAACAAGTTTTGAAAAAAAATCCAAATAGCAGATTTTCAAAATAACGTTTGCGTTAAAAAAATGGACTTTTTTTTCGGAAGGTGATAAAAAAAAAGCTAAGACAGATAATTGCTTTTGATAAATTTCCCATGGAAGGTAACTTTTTAGGCTTACTTGCAAAAAAAATTCTACGCCCTTGCAAGCGGTCTTCCGGCAGTTAACCGGAACATTCGCCATGGCGGACGAATACATGCGTGTAGGCATGTTTTTGAGTTCTTTCTTTGTTTTATTTATAAATTCCTCCTCAGTTTTCGCGACAAAATGGTTGGAGTAGATCTTACGCTCCAGGTTGGCCCAGAAATTTTCGATGGGGACGTTGGGCGGGTTCGCCGACTTGGGTACCACATCGATATTCAGCCGTTTCATCTCCTCCAATGATCGCTTCGAGTAGTAGGCCGATGCCAGATCCGTCCAGAGCACCGCGTCTTCGCCCTTATGGTATTTCTTGATGAACGACGCAACTTCCGACAGGCATTTCGTACTATAAATTTCCATCTTATTCAGCTGCTGCCGGTGCGTCATTGCCTGCAGCTCTTAAACTAGTGGAAGCGATTTCCGCTTCCTGACACTGTTTTCACTGTTTGGCCGGTTGAACCGACCTCCCGGACAAGCGCACACAGCGATGTAGCCACTTTTCCCTCGGTCTTCCTCTTCAGCATCCTTTGGAGCTTGTTGTCGCTCAGGGTTGTCGGCCGTCTGGAACCGGGCTTTCTTTCGATGCTCTGATTGTTGTCTAATAGTGCCAAGATGTTCTGGATGCCGGACCGGGCGTATCCGGCGTCCACAAAGTGCTGCACGATGTCCGTTTTCGACGCGGCGAGGTGCCGTTATTTGAACGCGCACACTTCTGAACGGAGTTGCTAAACTGTTTTTGCCATCACGGTTATAGTTCGACTGATAGAGCTGGCAAATTTTATCTTCTGACTCATGGGTTACTATGATTGATGCTGCATGGGTAGTTTCGTCAGTGCGGGTAAAAAATCGGCAATTTTCGTCAATTTTTTTAAATTCAAACCTCATTGTTGCTAGGTGGCATCTAACATACCAATATTTTGGTAGGAAATTATATGCCCAATGATTTTCGATTAAATCGAAAACAGTCTTGGATTTAGATGGTTTGTCACTTTTACCGTTTCTCCAAACGTTTTGAAAATGTGTGCCTCAATCGATAGGAGATATTTCTACGCGTCAATTCCAACATTGAAAACTATTGATTTTCAACATTAAACTTTTGAAAATAACGCAAATATTAGGTAATGTCTTATAATTTCGTTTTGCAGAGTAAATTTACTAAATGCCAAGTATTCTCCTATCACATACTTCAAATGTAAGAAAGGGAGATCTCATAAGCAGCAGTGAACGATATAAAAGGAGTGCCCCTTCGCAAAATGCTTCCTTCACTCGGCAGCCTTGGAGCTGTTCAGAGCGGCAATGAACCAGTATTGAATTGGCAGCTGGCGGTGACAAGTACCCTGAAGAGTGCTCTGGCGAGTAACCGTTGCAGCCATCGGTTATGCAGTCGGTTTACCAAGCCAGTGGTAAATTTGTAGCCAGATGGTTGGCGCAATCACGAGCGAAATTAGTCCGATCTAGTTGGCAGCCATCTTTCGGTGCGGCAGGCGGTTGAGTGGTATGAAAGGTAAAACCAGCCAACATCTTCATCGTTGATGTGTTAACCCTTATGTGATCGGCAGGGTACCCGGGTACCTTTTCATGTTTTACATTACGAAATTTCATAGTTTATTTTAAAACAGGAAGCTGAAATTCAGCTGACATCTTAACAAAAGTTGGAAGGACACTTTTTGCATCAAAACATTTCGTTTAGTAGCAAGGGGTGCTGAAGGTGGGCACTTCGATTTTTTTACCCCTTAAGTGATCGACAGGGTACCCGGGTTGAAACGATTATAACTCTGGCCATTATAGACCGATTTTGATTCTTTTGGCACCGTAAGATTCAAAAACTCATTCGCTTAAAGACCGTTATCAGCAATGACCATTTGAATCCAAAAAAATGGTTCCTCTAAATCCGGGTTTCCGAAGCTGTGTTCCGGTACGGAGACACAATTTCGGAACATCTAATGAATTTCCAGGAATGGATGTCAAAATCTTTGGAATAATTCCTAGAAACTATTTCTATTCTATTAAGGACCGTATGCCAACTTGTTCCTGGAACGACCACTCTGTATGAACATATTTAGAAGGAAACGCTGGCAATATGGGTATTAAAATTCATGAAATTTCGCAAGTAGGATATTTCTCAACGTTTAGTGGCCATCTGATGATTTGTCCTCGGACCTGTCGTTCCGGAACAAGCTCCCGTGGGGCCTAGAGTGGCCATGAATATAATTAGAAGGAACCACTGGCAATATGGGTATCACAATTCATGAAATTTCTCCTGTAGGTAATTTTCAACGTTTAGCGGCCACCTAATGATTTGTCCTTGGACCTGTCGTTCCAAAACAGGTTCCCGTGGGGCTTCGAGTGGCCATGAACATTTTCAGTAGAAAACCCTGGCAATATGGGTATCAAAATTCATGAAATATTTTCTGTAGGGTTTTTTTTTTTTCTTCTGTAGGATATTTCTCAGCGTTTTGTGGCTAGTTTTGTTCATGGCCACTCGAGGCCTCACAGGAACATGTTCCAAGATGACCGTTCCGATGACGAATTATCAAATGGCCACAAAACGTTGAGAAATAGCTTTCTGGTTTAATTTCATAAATTTTGAAACCCATATTGCCAAGGTTTTCTTCTAAACATGTTAATGGCTACTCGAGATCAAACGGGAACTTGTTCCGGAATGACCGGTCCGAGGACAAATCATCAGATAGCCACAAAATGTTGAGAAATATCCTTCTATAGAAATTTCATGAATTTTTATACCCATACTGCCAGGATTTCCTTCTTAATATGAAAATGGCCAGTTCAGGAAAAATGTTCCCAAAAAGACAGGTCTGAGGGAAAATCATAAAATGGCTACTGAACGTTGAGAAATATCCTACTGAAGAAAATTCATGAATTTTGATACTCATATTGCCAGGATTTTCTACTGAAATTATTCATGGCCACTCGAGGCCCCACGGGAACCTGTTCCGGAACGACAAGTCTGAGGACAAATCATCAGATGGCCACTAAACATTGAGAAATATCCTACAGGCAAAATTTCATGAATTTTAATATCCATATCGCCAGCATTTCCTTCTAAGTATGTTCAAGGCCACTCTAGGCTCCACGGGAACCTGTTACAGAATGGCAAGTTGCAGAAACAAGTCGGCGTATAGCCTACAAGGGAATAGAAATAGTTTCTAGGAATTATTCCAAAGATTTTGACATCCATTCCCGGAAATTCAATAGATGTTTCCAAATAGTGTCTCCGTACCGGACGGGAACCAGATATATTTAAATGGTCATTGCTGATAATGGCCTTGAAGCGAATAAGTTTTTGAATCTAACAGTGCCAAAAAAATTAAAATCGGTCTATAATGGCCAGAGTTATAATCATTTGAATTTGGTGGGTATCCGGGTACCCTGTCGATCACTTAAAGGTGTTTTTTTTTTGTCGAACACATAAGGGTTAACTAACAACATTAGCATTACTAGTAATTAGCAAATAATTGGTTTCAATTATCTGCCAACAACTGTTGCAAACATGACGCTAGTATTGCTGGCTAATGCATTGTCTCACAATATTAGTAAAGATGTGAATGGGCCAAACGACAGATCCAAGGAAGTGTTTGTTTGGATTGGAATATAACTTACATTGCGTATTAAATTCTTGTCAATTGGATGTCGGCAGTGGCAGAAAAAATTTCAACTTTTCCATCGCAAATAAATTCCTACCTTAAATCTTTTGTACAATTTGAAACACGGCTCGGAAATTTAAACGATCTAACACAAGCTTATTCTTAAAGCAGCATGCCACATAGAAATTTTACAAATGGCGACCATCACGAAATATTGAAACAAATGATTATAACATGCATTACACATTGCTACATAGTCCTACGTCACCTTTGTGAACAACCTCCTTGTGCTGTCCTTTTTAGTTTTTTTTTCTAATGTCCTTAATTTCTAAATATACTACTGTGTTCAAAAAATAAGGTGACTTTTGTTATATTTCAAAAAATCTTTATTTAATCATCAAAACCTATTTCGTCCCCTTCAAAGTAGTCTCCCTCTGATGCAATGCCCTTATGCCAGCGTTTTTTCCAATCCGCGAAGCAGGCCATATAGTCGGCTTCCGGGATGACCCGCAATGCGCACAACGATTCTCGTTGAATCTCTTCAATCGATACGAAACGATGTCCTCAAAGTGGTCTTTTAAGTTTTGGGAATAGCCAGGAGTCACACGGAGCCAAATCAGGTGAATACGGTGGTTGTGGAGCGATATGAGTCGAATTTTTGGCAAAAAACTCACGAAGAACGAGAAGAAAAATATTGAGCGATTTCGGCACCAAACGCGATTTGACTCTGAGGCCCAATTGATCCTTAAAAATCGATTGAATCGATCCAATTGAGATGCCAAGCATATCGGAAAGGTCTCTAATTGTTCATCGACGATTTTCAAACACTAACTCTTTGATTTTCTTCACGATGAGCACATCAGTTGACGTCGATGGCCGTCCTGGCCGTTGCAAGTCTTCAACGCGTTCTCGACCGTCTTTGAAGTCATTGTACCACTTATAAACATTTTTTTTTTCGACATGGCTGATTCACCGAAGGCTTTCTGCACCATCCTCAACGTTTCAGCAGCAGAAATATCGTTCCGCAAACAAAATTTAATGGCACTTCTTTGCTCAACAAATTCAGACATTGTATAAATCGCCGAAAGCACTTGTGGTCGTTTAGAAAACACAAGCGTAAATAAATTAATTATGGAGGGAATGTCATGAAATGCCAAATATATGTCACTAACAAGCCCACCAACGTAAAAAAAAATTTTGGACAGTATCTCAAACGCGCAATTTTAAAATTAAAAAGTCACCTTATTTATTGAATACAGTAGTATTTCCATTCCAAGGAAAAGAGTCAGCGATTTGATACGGGCAATGAATTTTTGTACTAAAATTGAGATTGCATTCTTAAAGAAAATTATGAGATCATATTGGCTAAAAGCGGGTTCATAGAAGGCTTCCAAACAAAACAAAACTTATCAAATGTCTCAAATAACTGACTAAGTAATTTTACACCTTCTATCGAATATGCTGGAGCTTGATATTCTGGTATTGAAAAACAAATTAACAATATCTTCCAACCTACGTTACTCGACCCTTTCCTCTAGATAGAGCCTGCACAGAAAGAACACTGCACCCAACCGCCAAGACAGCTATTAGCAAAATTACACTACTTCACCCCAAAACAAAACCGAAACACCCGTGCTCGATAAAACTACCGGCACCATCCGGAAAAGGTACCAAATCACGGAACCACAACCGCACCCCCACTCCAGCGCCCCAAAACCCTCGAACCACGAAGCGAAAGCGGAGAAAATTAGTTTTTAGTTGTTCGCATTTTAGTCTGTAAGTGTAAATCGGTAAATAGTAAACGTGGATTTCCGTAGAACTGTATAGAACCTAGCTGGTAAGAAGATGAACGAACACAAAGACGACAAAGGGCGAGTGCGAATGGAGCCGGTGGCTCCCCACCCGTCTGGTTTTGCGTGAAAATTCATATTCAACCGTTTTTATTGTGCGAAAGAAGTATGAATGTGCGAATAACGAAATGAATATGGTGCATCCAACCACCAACATCACCAGCAGCAGTCGAGCAGTGAGAGGAAATAAATTAATTTTTAATTTAATATGTGCCTGAAATATAAAAATAATGTAAACACTACGACACAATGTGAAAAACCACGCTGATGAGTTCAGTTGAAAGATGAATTTAATGAAAAAAAAAAAAGAAGAAGAGAATATATTCGATTGCGCTGAGAGAAATCACAATAGGAATCCGATGTCGAACAAACCGACTGCAGGCAAAAATTTTGGTTACTCGGTTTTAATAACATTCACAATCCCAGCAGGCTTGTAGTTTGGCATTTCCACACTGAAGCACCCCCCACCCTTCATCCCCCCATGTCATGTAATTTGTAGAGTCCGGAATGGTGGTTTTAATTGTATTAATTTTTAATCCCGTTTTTTTTGTTGTTGTTGAAATCGCTTGCTAAAAGTCAAACACGATTGGGTAACTGTATTCTCCATTATCATAAATGCATCATTACGATTAAATTATCGCAGTTTCATCAATTCAACATGCGCTTTTTGTCGTGCACGTGAAATTTCATTATAATCGAATCTAGGACGAGAATAAATTCAATAAAAACTTCGAAGAGTCACACAAATAGTAGCAATGAAAGAAAAACACAGACACAAAACTAAATCAAAACTCACGAAATAACTTTTCGGTCGCACTGCTGGCGAGGAGAATAGAGCCCCACGTGAAGAACAAAATATGGCAACGCAAAACCTCTGTATAAAGAAGAAGAAGAAGAAAAACCAACATCAATAGGAAAAAGCTGTATCATAAATGTTTTATTTTATATTTAACCAAAGAATGAGAGAGGATAAATAAATAAAAGAAAGAGCAGAGAGTATTATCATATCGAAATCTTGAAAAATAAAAGTCTGCCGTTTTATTTGCCCATCGTGATTTCCCTTCCCATCATCGCATCACCTGCCTCGAGAGTGTTCTTATATCCAGCACCTTCCACCTCGGTCGGGTTGTCATCTTTTGGGAGGGTGAAAATTTGCATGAGTGATGGCATTCCGGTGCCGTTCAACAATCATGGTTGTGTAACGAAAGTTCGGATGGAGTTCTGATAAACACAAAAAAAAAAATAACAACAACAACAGGAGAAATGCAAATACCTTTTCCGGATGACCCTGTAGCCAGTTGCTAGCATTGCAGTGAATAATGGGTTGACGTATGTTTGCTCACGTGTGGCTTTTTGTGGAATTACATTGTTTGGATAAATACTAGAACAATGTTTGGTGACTGGGCGGTTCTCCTGTGTGGGTGGGATGCTCCTGGATGGTGATGATTTTAATTTGATTAAGTTGGTCTGTTTGTGCACCATTATTCTGGTGGGCGGAGAATGTGTTTCCAAAATTTGGAACAAATATTTGCTGCAAAATCCACAGTCCACCATAAAGGTGAAATAAGTTTTCTAGTGAAAAAAAAACATGGTTTTAAGAAGGGAGAGTATCAAATCAAGAACTTCTTAATGCAATGGAACATGGTTGTTTTGCAGCAAAGCCGATTTAGTTTTCGATGCCTTATTTAAATTATGGAAATTGCTTACGGAGTCTGATGTGACCAGGAAGTTTTTCATTTGGAATTTCTTCATGTTTATGTTTTCAATAATACAGGATAATTTATTTATTTATTTATTTATGCATCATCTGACAACATGGTCTTAATGAAATGTACTTAATCCTAGCTTAGTTAAATACATTTAGAGATCGTAAGCGTTGTTTGAAAGTATTTGTAGACAAGTTAAAATCAAAAACATGAATGTCGTTTCGGAGGGGTTCTAATTGCTGTGCATCATCGGTTTATCAGTAGCAGTGTTGAAGTGTCCAGCGGAGAAACGTTAGAACAGGTATGTGTATCGATGAAGATTGGTTCCAAACGACTCTTGCTTTGTACCATTTATGTTCCTCCAAACAAAAGTAAGGATCCCAGTATATTTACCGGGCATATTGAGTCGATTCATGAGCTTGTTAACAGAGGCTCTGACAACGGTTGTCTGCTGGTATGCGGTGACTATAATCAGCCTGGAGTGACCTGGAATTATTCGGATGGCAAGATTCAACCCGTGAACTCTATATCTTCATCGAGAGCTATCACGATATTGATTGATGGTATGGATTTCTTCAACATGTATCAAAGAAATCTCGTGCACAATCACCTAGGACGCATTCTCGATTTGTTCTTTAGCCCAACGGATCTTCCAGTTGAAATCTCGAGTTCTGTTTCACCACTCTTACCAATTGACCTTCATTACCCGCCACTGGTTGTCTGTGTACCATCTTTAGTTGATGACGGTGTACCCTTGCATGGTGTGAATGAGAATGTTTTGCTGGCGTTAGACTATAACAAAATTGATTTCGATGCTCTTTGGGATTTTCTTTCTGCCATTGACTGGGATGTTCTGAGTGCTGATGAAATGGCTGAAATGTTGTGCGCTGTACTGAATGATTGGATGGTCACGAATGTTCCATATCGTCGTCCCGCTGTTTCTCCTCCATGGAGCTCTGGTTTGCTACGAAAACTAAAACGAACACGAAATGCTTCGCAGCGTAAACTCCAGCGATACCGTTGCCAGGGCAAATAACCGTAGTTTTCACTTGGCATGTAATGAGAACCGTAAACATAACTCGTCTTTCTACAAATCTTACGTTTTATGGGTACAAACTTACTTAAGGCGAAACCCCAAGAGTTTTTGGAGCTATGTAAATTCAAAGAGGAAAAATACTACTATGCCAGCCTGCGTGTTTTTGAACGATGTTGAAACATCTATAAGTAACGAAAAATGTGAATTTTTTGCTACTCATTTTTCGTCAGTGTTTGCTACGGAAAGTATTAACCCGAGTGAACTTAACTCCGCTGTTTTGGACGTCCCTACGAACCTTGCACATGTGGATATTTTTGAAATAACGTCCCTGATGGTATTCGCCTGGACCAGATGGTATTCCGTCTTCAGTGTATTGTCGCACCAATGGAGCTCTTGTCGAGCCGCTCTGCAGGATCTTCAATAAATCTTTTGCCGAATCGAAATTTCCCACAGTCTGGAAGGAGTCTTTGATGGTTTCGGTACACAAGAAAGGAGACAAACGTGACGTTAAAAACTATCGGGGAATCACTAATCTGTCAGCTGCCTCTAAATTGCTTGAGATAATAGTGAGTGGTTTCATTCTCGAGCGCACCAAATGCTACATCTCTGGCGACCAACATGGTTTCATGCCTGGACGTTCGGTTACTACCAATCTCCTAGATTTTACCACGACCTGTTTTGATCAATTGGAGAAAGGGGCACAAGTAGACGTCGTCTATACTGATCTAAAAGCAGCGTTTGATACAATCAACCACGAAATTCTGCTGGCGAAGCTATCAAAACTCGGTACATCGGAAAGATTGACATCATGGCTGTGCTCTTATTTAACAGACAGGTCTCTGCGAGTGAAACTTGATGCAAGCACTTCCTGTTTTTTTACGAACTCGTCAGGTGTTCCTCAGGGTAGCAACCTTGGACCGCTGCTGTTTGTTCTATACTTCAACGACGTATTGCTTCTACTAGGAGATGGCTGCAGGCTTGCGTAAAGGGCGATACGGTCAAAATTTGGTCAATATCAACTTGACGTATTTCTTTCAATTTTGCATTTAAAAAACCTGAACACCCCTCATTTTGAAGGTGTGTGTGTGTAGAATGTTGCTCCTATTTTGATTTTGGAATTCACTCTTCAGTTGCCAAAATGCCGTCCAAGCAAGAAGAGCAGCGTATCAAAATTTTGCTCGCGCATCGCGAAAATCCGAGCTACTCGCACGCAAAGTTGGCAAAATCGCTAAAAGTTGCCAAATCAACCGTTACAAATGTAATTAAAGTGTTTGGGGAACGTTTGTCGACAGCCAGGAAGTCTGGATCGGGGGGAAATCGAAAACCGGAAGCCGCTGAGACGACAAAGAGACTGACATGCTGACGATCTAAAGCTGCCGAGGATTGTACTCGTTTTCAAGCATTATTGGATCGATTCACTGATTGGTGCCGTCGGAATAAACTTATGATTAGCATTCCAAAGTGTATGGTAATGTCGCATTACCGCATCAAGCAGCCGATTGTTTACGACTATACCATCAATGGCGTCGTTCTACATAGAACCGACCAGTTCAGCGATTTAGGTATTCTACTGGATCATAAATTATCGTTTAACCTCTACCGCTCTGCTGTGATCTCTAAGGCTAATCGCCAGCTAGGGTTTGTGTCAAAATCTCAAGAGACTTCACTGACCCGTACTGCCTGAAAGCCCTCTATTGCTCACTGGTACGACCGATCCTAGAAAATGTCGCCTTGGTCTGGCTTCCTCATCAATTGACTTGGGGCTTGAGGATTGAAACAATACAGCGCAGGTTTATCCGGATGGCATTGCGTAATCTACCATGGCGTGATCCGCAAAATCTCCCACCGTATTCAGATCGCTGTAATCTGCTGCAATTGCATACTTTGGAACGCCGACGGAAAAATCAACAAGCGGTTTTTGTTGCTAAGCTTTTGAATGGAGAGGTCGACTGCTCGAGGCTTCTCTCTCAACTGAACATCCGAGTTCCTCCGAGAGCATTACGGAGTGGTACTCTCCTCCAATCCCGATTCCATCGAACAGCGTTTGGAAACAACGAACCTCTAACAGCTATGATGCGAGCGTTTACGACTGTCGAAGAATTGTTTGAATTTGGCGAATCTTCAGCTCACTTTTTGGCTCGTATTTGTAATGCTCGTTTTATTTAGTTTTAAGTTTGTATCATGTAGACAATAAGTCCGATGAACTAAGTTGATTAAATTGTCTGCTTATTGAGTTTATGGGATCATTGGAGCCATATAGAGTATTGCTCGGGGTAGATTGAATTAGCACTGGTGCGTGACGAACGAATTTGCGTTGCACAGATTCGATCCTAGAGATCCACACAGCTTCGTTTGGTGATCAATTCACTAATGCAAATTCGAGAATCGATTTAACTAGAGAGAAATAGAGAGTGCGTAGACATGTAGGATCATTGAAATCATTGGCGATTTTCAAAATAAATCCAAGTTGACGGTTGGCTTTTTTTTTGGACTTGTCTTCTCGACTGTCTAGGACCATTGTTGGCCCAACTCGCCATGACGGTTGGCTGTTTCAACTACGGCTGAGTAATGCAGCTAGAACGTGAGTTGGTGGTTCAAGAGCACTCCAAAATCTTTGACTTTATCAATGTGCCCAAGTTCTTGTCCTTATTATTTCACTATTTTTCGGAAAATGGTCACTAAAGTCACTATTTTCTCACCGCCGATTGTAAAAAGTTAAAATAAATCACTTGTATCTATTCTATAATAGATCTGGCTACACTGTATAAAAGTCGAGAACTATACGCAAAAAAAGTGATGTTTATCATCCCATGTGTAGAACTGATTGACAGCAGAATAAAGTGAAAAATATTGTGGACTGTAAATCGTGGTACTATTATCTTGAAATCAGTTCCGTCTTAATATTTTCTTCCGCAAAGATGGGTTTGGTATACTTTTCTTGAATTCGTTTACCATGGTGAAGTCAAAAGTTTAACTAAAGGTTGCGTCCCGCGTCGCGTCGTGTCAGTTGTCAACGCCAGCGTTCAGTGACAAAACGTCTTCATGGCGCTCATGACGCTTTGACCGCTCCATATAGCGTCAGTGATGCGTCGGCGTCAGTCATTCATTTTACCTTAAATATTCATGCGATCGTGAGTTTTTTTTTACTTACTTTAATTTAAATCATTTGAATTGTATTATATTATTTATTTGTAATAATTTAATTTTTTTTTTTTTTATAAATAATTTTTTTTTTTTTTTTTTTTCGAAATTCTATGTACTTCGTTAGTACTGTACCAAGAAGGCAGCTTCAAAATCATCTTCAGAACTTTGTTCTGAATCCTTTGAAGTATTTTTTTCCTGGTAGCACAACAACTAGACCATATTGGAACAGCATAAAGCATGGCCGGTCTAAAAATTTGTTTAAATATTAGTAGTTTGTTCTTCAGACATAGTTTGGATTTTCTGTTTATAAGAAGATATAAACATTTTATATATTTATTACATTTGGCTTGAATGCCAAATCTACAATTTAATTTTTGATCAAGTAATAGACCAAGGTATTTCACTTCGCTTGACCAGGAAATTGGAACACCGCTCATAGTAACGATGTGATTACTACTAGGTTTCAAAAAAGAAGCTCTAGGTTTATGTGGGAATATTATTAGTTGAGTTTTGGAAGCGTTGGGAGAAATCTTCCATTTCTGTAAATAAGAAGAGAAAATGTCCAAACTTTTCTGCAGTCTCCTGCAAATGACACGAAGACTTCTTCCTTTAGCGGAGATGCCAGTGTCATCAGCAAACAAGGATTTCTGACAACCCTGAGGCAAATCAGGGAGGTCGGAAGTAAAAATGTTATATAGTATCGGCCCAAGAATGCTACCCTAAGGAACTCCAGCTCTAACAGGTAGTCGATCAGATTTGGAATTCTGATAATTTACCTGCGGAGTTCTGTCAGTTAAATAATTTTGAATTAATTTTATAATATAGAGCGGAAAATTAAAGTTTTTCAATTTAGTAATCAAACCTTCATGCCAAACACTGTCGAATGCTTTTTCTATGTCTAGAAGAGCAACTCCAGTTGAGCAGCCTTCAGATTTGTTTGAACGAATTAAATTAGTAACTCTCAAAAGTTGATGAGTAGTTGAATGGCCATGGCGAAATCCAAATTGCTCATCTGCAAAAATTGAGTTTGTATTGATGTGAAGCATCATTCTATTCAAAATTAGCTTTTCAAAAAGTTTACTGATTGAAGGAAGTAAACTTATTGGTCTGTAGCTAGAAGCTTCAGCTGGATCTTTCTCGGGCTTCAAAATTGGAACAACTTTGGCATTTTTCCATTTGCCAGGAAAGTATGACAAATGAAAACATTTATTAAATAATTTTACCATGAAAGACAAGGTACTCACTGGGAGTTTTTTGATGAGTATATAGAAAATTCCATCATCACCTGGAGCCTTCATATTTTTTAACTTTTTAGTTATAGTTTTTACTTCATCCAAATCAGTACCCCAGGATTCATCAAAAATATTTTCCCATGAGGAAATATTCAGATAATCAAGAGCAACCTGATTCTCAATAGGACTAGTAAGACCCAAACTGAAATTATGGGAACTCTCAAACTGCTCAGCAAGTTTTTGAGCTTTTTCCACATTTGTTAGCAATATTTTATCACCTTCTTTGAGCGCTGGAATAGGCTTTTGAGGTTTCTTTAAAATTTTGGAGAGTTTCCAAAAAGGTTTGGAAGTCGGCTCTAATTTTGACACATTATTTTCGAATTGTTTGTTCCTCAGGGCAGAGAAGCGTTTTTTAATTTGTTTTTGCAAATCTCGCCAGATAACTTTCATGGCGGGATCGCGTGTTCTTTGATATTGTCTTCTACGGATATTTTTCAGATAGATCAAAAGCTGAAGATCGTCGTCTATTATAATTGTATTGAACTTTACCTCGCATTTTGGAACTGAGACAGCTCTTGCTTCAACTATGGAAGTAGTCAGAGAGTCAAGAGCATTATCGATATCATTTTTAGTTTCCAAAGGAATATTAGGATCAAAGTTATATTCCATGAATGTTTGATATTGGTTCCAATCAGCTCTATGATAATTGAAAGTAGAACTGTTGGGATTAGAAATTATTTCTTGAGATATTTCAAAAGTTACTGGAAGGTGATCCGAACCGAAGTCAGCATGGGTAACCAATTGGCTACAAAGTTCACATGAATCAGTTAAGACCAAGTCAATAGTTGAGGGATTTCTGGCAGAAGAAAAGCAAGTTGGGCTGTTTGGGTATTGGATAGTGTAATAACCCGCAGAACAATTATCAAATAGTATATTACCATTGGAATTACTTTGAGCATTATTCCACGAATGGTGTTTTGTATTAAAATCACCAATAATGAAGAATTTTGACCTATTACGGGTAAGCTTCTGTAGGTCACCCTTGAGAAGATTCTTTTGCTGACCTACGCATTGGAATGGTAAATAGGCAGCTAATAGTGTAAGTTGACCAAATTTTGTTTCAACAGAAACCCCCAAAGTTTCAAAAACTTTGGTATCAAATAAGAAAGAATTTGATGTTTGATACGCCTATGAACAATTATGGCAACGCCACCACCTGGACTTTCAAGACGATCATTGCGGTGTACGAAATAATTAGGATCCCTTTTTATTTTATCACCTGGTTTAAGAAAAGTTTCAGTTACAACGGCAATATGCACGTTATGAACTCGTAAAAAGTTAAACAGCTCGTCTTCATTATTTTTAAGAGATCGAGCATTCCAATTTAAAATATTCAGTGTCTTAATACCCATTGCTGAATTTCAGGGTCATGACAATATTGTTTGCAAATTTTATACCAGTTTGAATTGCATCAAACATGGAGTTTGTATTTAACATTCCATTAATCATATCGATTAATGATTTCTGTAAAAAATCCATTTTTGGAGCGGTTATGCTACCTAAGTCAAAATCTTCAACATTTCTGGTAGAATTTTGGTTTCTACCGGCTGTAACGGCAGCGTAGGAAGCTCCATTACCTAGCTGTACATTGCTACCAGCAGGTAAGAATTGAGCATTGAAAATGTGTGCTCTGTTTGTACTTACGGGTACATTTGTACTTCGCTGACCATTGTTAACAGCAGATAGCAGTGGACAATTTGACGGTTGGGCATTGATCGTACCTTCCGGTACGAATGTTGGATTTCCTCCTCGATGACCGTTGTTAACAGCCGAGGAATAATTACCTGGTCGGGAACGTGAAACGGTCCCTACCTGATGCTTAGCACGAGAATTCAAGATCGCTTTGCGAGTCTTGCATTCCCAAAAATTGGATTTGTGGTTTCCACCACAATTCGCACATTTAAAATTTTTGGGATCCTTCACAGGACAGTTGTCCTTGGCGTGAGAGGAATCGCCACAATGCATGCATTTGGCATCCATGTGACAATTTTTCGTCCCGTGACCCCATCCCTGGCATTTACGGCACTGGGTGAGGTGTTGAGAATTTCCTCCAGTCTTCCTGAAGTGTTCCCACTTCACTCTGACATGGAGCATAAGGCTGGCTTTTTCCAATGCCTTGAGGTTATTCAGTTCATTTGATTAAAAATGAACTAAATCAAAATCGTTAGAAATCCCATTGCGAGAATCGCCAGGTTGGGATTTTTTTTTCATCTTTATCACTTGAACTGGTGTAACTCCAAGCAATTTGATAATTTCTTGTTTGATCTCATCCAGGGATTCACCACTGGCTAGACCTTTTAAGACCACCTTGAACAGACGTTCAGTTTTGGTGTCATGTGTAAAGAATTTGATGCCTCTTTGAGCAAGATACTCCACGAGAAGTTTAAATCCGATCAAGGTTTCAGCCAATACACGGCATTCACCCCGACGACCAATTTGAAAGGAAAATTTAGAATCTTTAATGAAATTCGTGAGTTCCTTACGGAGCCCATGAAAATCAGATGTTGTTACCACAATAGGTGGAACCTTTTCTTTCCCTGCATTAATTCGGGAATGCTTCGAAGATTTTTGCCTGACTGATGGATCATTCTCATCATCAGTCAGAATATCGAATTGATTGCTCAAATCAATATTGTTAGAAGGGGAATCCAGAGATTGTCCCTTTCTTTTGCATTTAGGCGCCATTTTCTTCAAAATGATTAGAATTTATACGTTTTCTCCTAATCAACTTCCAAGCAGATTCTACAAGAATCCGAAGGGTCAAAGAGGAATTTTCCAAATCGATATCCAAGTCGGATTACCTCGAGTAGGGTCCAGACAAGGATCGAAAAGGAATAAAGGTAAAAAAAAAAAAAGGGGGAGGTAAGTGTTGGTAATGAAAGGTGTTTTTTGTTTTGTTTTTAGTTTTTAAAAAAAAATACTTCTTCAAAAGAAAAAAAAAAAACACCGCAGGGGAAGGCGCGGTGGGGGAATAATAATTTAATTAGTTTCATTTCAAACTAGATGACCCGGCGAACGCTGTCTCACCTCTACCTTAATTGAACTTGTCAAATGCAGAGCTCTGATCGGTCTCAGCACTCTAGATTAGTTTGAATGCGACGCACGTGGTCCCATATTACATCATCCTTCATTATTTTTAGAATTTTCCAGCTAATCCCTTACAATTTTTCATATTTCTATGCATATGAACCCAGTAAACCGCACAAAGAATCGAACGCAGAAAGAATCTTGTTAAACCATTTATCCGTCATCGAGTAAAAATGTGACATACAAAACACAAATTCATTTTTATTTATAAGAAGAAGATAGATTTTCACTCCCCCGAACACGTTTTCTCGCGAAGAGCGTCAGGTTTGACTTTTTTTTTTTCAAAAACAAAATTTGACGCGGAGAGAACGCCTACTGCTTGCTCCCTACCAGAAAACGAGTTCAATATTAACGGGCATTGGCGCTCGTAAAATGTTGCATTGTGTAAATGTTGTTTGAAAATGAGTAAAAAACACAAAACGTTTATCCAATATGCAAATGAAATGTCCGAAAAAGAAACTACAACAAAATATCAAGTCATTTTTTATATGCATTCAATTTTTTTCAAAAATATTTTGTTAGATTCAGTTTTTTTCTAAAGTGGACTACTCTTTTGGTATCTGAGTCGAGAAAAGTTGGAACGAATTGTAAATTAGATAAAGGACTTATTTTCAGAGAACTTCTTGGTAATTCTGAATCTAGATTAGATTGTTCGTACCCCGACAGTCAAGCGAACTCAATTCGATCATAAGTAAAATCAAGATAAACAGCAATTCAACCAGTTTATTAATGCGTAATGATTTCAAAGATTCATTAAAACTCATACATTAAAATTATATATTTTTTCTTGGAAATTTCTGTCACAAATATTCTTAGCTTATGAAGATTTTATAAATTCATAATTCATCAATAATTTAAGTTTATTCTGACTTTGCTTGACTGCTGTTGAACCGAATAGTTTTTTTTTTGTGCAAAGTTGCAAGACTTGTTAAGTAAGCTGGTAAGCACGTAATCAAAAAGTCTGGTTTGCAGAACTCGTTTATAAAATATTGCCAACGCCTCCACCCACCAACTGTTACATCCAGTGAAATCATGTTTAGTGAAAGCATATTGTGAAAATCGCCAAGTTACTCCGATTCAGGTCAACTATGATCTTCTTCTTGATGAATGGAACTTGTTAAAATGCGAAGTGTTAACCTCGAGTACAGAGTACAGAATTGAGGAGTATTGGAACCAATTGTGTACTAAAAAAACGGCTGTAGGTGAGCCTAAATACCCTCAGTTGACGAACGGCTCAAAAAAGGAATTGAGAAGCAAGATATGTCAGAAGTAGTTCTTTCACAGGCCATGCTAGAAGGCGTTTTGACCGTGCGTAAAGAACAGGCTTCGCAAAAACGAGCTGGGGATCAAATGCAGGAGGTCGTGGAGAGAAAAAAGTCGCTTGATTACAGACTTCGTAATAAAAAATAAAAAAAATAAAAATGCCAAAAGTGACACTGCGCCGCAGTATTACTCATTTCTGCAAACGGGGGTGTTCACTTAATTCATTTTTACTGTTTTTATACAACAAATGAATAAAAAAATACTAACATTTGGATATAACTTTTTAGTCACCACTTGGTCACTATTTTTATTATTAAATGTCATTCCGGGAAGTGGCAATCCGGGAAATGAAGAACCTCCGTCGCATCGTCTGCTCAAGCAAACCCAGACCCGTATTCTACCCAACTAATCGAGAATATATGAGGGCGTCGATGAGCCGCAATGTAGTATTAAGTAGACGTAACAGAGAAGATAGACGTGGCCGGTACTGATAATTGCTAGGATATTCATGTTAGAAAGGAGGACTTAAGTTCTGTCCAGTTAGAATCCGGAATCATTTATTGTGTTGCAGAGGCACGTAAAGTGACCGCTGCAAGAATTATTTTACAGCGGTTTGTTTACCTAGGCACCCACTTTCTGTGGTATAAATTTCACGGTGTTTCGTGCAGTAAGTCAAACGTTATTCCAGATGGAAGCCGAGAGGAGAGAACACATTCTGCACACCCACGTTGATAATCCAACGTGGTCCGCAATAAAAATCGCAAAAACGTTGAAAATCACCAAATCAACCGTGTATGATGTGCTCGAACGTTTCAGGGAGCGAAAGAGCGTGGATCGAGTGCCTCAAGGTAAGCGTCGTAGTGGAACATATGACCGCAAGCTGAACCAGAAGGTGTTAAGAACCGTCAGAGCAAACCCTGGACTATCAGATAATGAAATCGCACAAAAATACGCTGCTGCTCGCAGTACCGTTCGAAGAATTCGTTTGCGAGCAGGATATCGTTCGTATCGAGCCAGCAAGCAACCAAACATAATGTTTAAGCAAAGTTTCGCCACCAAAACTCGAGCTCAGAAATTGTACCAGCAGGTGTTGGCGAAGTGCCAAGGATGCCTGCTCATCGACGATGGAACCTACGTCAAAATGGATTTCGGACAACTTCTTGGCCAACAATTCTACATGGCGACGGCACGAGGAGATGTTCCTGCGAAGTTTAAGTTTGCTTTTATGGACAAATTTTCCAAAAAACTGATGATTTGGCAAGGGATATGCAGGCGCGGAGCAAAGACCAAAGTGTTTGTGACGAATAAGACGATGGACTCGAAGCTGCACAAGGAAAAATGCCTCAAAAACCGCGTATTACCTTTCATTAAAGCCCATAAAGGTCCCGTGAAGTTTTGGCCAGATTTGGCGAGTTGCCACTACAGCCGGGAAGTCATCCAGTGGTACCGCGATAATAACGTAGATTTCATCGATAAAAACATAAAGCCACCCAACTGCCCACAGTTCCGGCCCATCGAGAGATTTTGGGCAATAATGAAGCGGAAGCTTAAGAAAAATGGAAAAACGGCTCGGGACGCGACTCAGATGACCAAAATGTGAAACAAATGTGCTGGAGGTGTGCAGCGTTTGATGGGAGGAATAAAGAAAAAAGTTGCGAATTTTCATTAGAAATGAAGAGAAATGATTTGAATTGAAATTTTTTCCTTAAAGTACAGATGTATTAAACTTATTTTTACGTCAATCCGTTACCGAGATACAGATGATTTTACTATTCCGGATTCTAAATGGACATAGCTTTAAGAAGCAATTTACTCCTAATTAGCCTCATTACAGCAAACAGAATAAAAACGTTAAATTTTATACATGACTGTTGCCAGTATGTAACTTACGATGTCCTTACAAACACAATGCAGTAATAGAGGGCCTTCCCGTGTTACACATCTTCATGATTTTATGTTGAGTAAGCTTCTATGTAACCAAATCTAGTCAAATGAAAGTATTTTCAACTATTATTAGACTTGTGCGTTGCTTGGATGATTACGGTTTTCAGTTCACACGTTATACCGGTAATAAAGACAGTGACTCCCATTAGATTTCACGTGAGTTTTTTCACCGTGAAATGACACCCGTAAAAAGGACCAGAGTCAGACAAAGTCTTGTAGGTGGGTAGCAGCACTCCGTAACAGTATACATACAAGTCTCGGCGGAGAACTAAGAGCTCCACTATTGTTTGTTTTTTGAAGATATTACGCATCAATCATCATTGTTGACAAACACTCGCTACTGATCAATTACTGACATCGATTGATACACCAGTGTTTAGATTTTCGGTGGGCTTAGGGTCAAAATCATTTGTTCCTGATTAGCTGTGGCAGCTTCTAAGTCATTTCTTCGGAGCAAAAAGTGACTTTCCTGACATTTGATTACTATTAATCATTGTTTTTGCACTGCGTGACAAAGCGGACTCCAAAATTGTGAATTAAAAAGAAATGACATTCTGTAAGGAACGCTGAACCCTCTCAAATTATTTAAAAAATATTGGTTAGTTTCGGATGTACATCAAACACACTTCTACAACATAAGATCTGTTTATCTCAACCCTTCTTCATCTACTCGTACGGTTTTACAACAATTGTCTCCTAAATTACTTCTTCTTTCTCTTGAAATAATTAATAGCATTGTAATCTGTTGTGTAAAATAAAGCATCCTACATTGTATCACTGCATTGCCAGCATAATGTTTCGATTTAAATAATTGCTCTGCTGCCATCTGCGGTGTATCCTCCATGTCCTCGAATCATAGATTACCTTCTCTTGTTTCTATGTCAGCGATTTTTCTCAACTTAAATAGTGTTTAAATAAAAAGTATTTTTCCTTATATCTTATCACACACAATATTTTTTTTTTTAATTTTTGGACATATAATTTATTTTTCTCTCTGCCTAGCGGTTTAACCAAAAATCATATAGCGAGACTGCGATTTCATTTTCATTTAATGTCTAATGTAAATAATTTCCTTCTCATCATCTCTTCTCTTTCAATTTTCTAAATTAACAAACTTTCCGTGCTTAGTGTTTTCTTTTCAGCTTAATCAATTGAAACAACAGAAAAAAAATGTCATACGCCTAAAGTATCAACTCGACTCCCTCAACAAACTAAACAGATTTTCTTCAATGACTGCAAAGAAAAGCCCCTAGCTTGAAATGTTTCCTGAACGGTGTAAAACATTTCCATTTGATAAGCATACATTTGTCGAGCTTAAAGTGAAACATTTCACACGAAGTTCAAGCTTATCGAATCGTAAGCTTTTTCTTTTCTATAGGCGGTCAATATGCGCAGGGCTGTTGCTTTTACGATCTTCTCACGAGCTTCCGGAGAGTTTATCCCTCTCTCAATTTTTCCGTGTCTCTTAGCTTCTCATTCGCGCACCACACACTTGTTGCATCATTGGGCATTCATTTCCATACGACGACACTCGTAAGCGTGGCTGTTAGTCGGGGTTTGGCAAATGATGATAATTTTTTTATTTCCGATCGAAAATGGTTCATTTTTTTTTTGCGATGAATGATGAACAGAGCTATTAGAACTTTTTGTAACGGTTACCAATAGTTGAATCATGAACGTGTAAGAGTGTTTTTGTTTTTGTGTAAATTTTTTGGCTTCAAATAGGTTAATGATTAATTACAAACTCCTTGCAAAATTGCTGCCCTTCTGGTCAAGAGTGTTAAAAGTAAAATAAAATAGTAGTTATGTGCAACAGAAAAACTTAATAGAAAGTTGACCCTTTGTGTAAAATTCTTAGCTCCCTCGAACAACCGACAGTTTTTTTTTTTGCTTAGCGAGCATGGTTTTTGCAGAATGGGCGACCGCCTTTCGCGAAGAAGCTCTGTCCCTCGAGGTTCTTCTTGCAACTCTGAAATGAAGAGAGAATAGAATTAAGACATGATGTTTGAAGACTAGTACCAGGTATTTAACTTACGGTGCAGTTGAAGCACTGACTGTGGTAGTTGTTGTTCAAGGCCTCCACCCATTTGTCGCCGGCTTCGACGGGGAATCCGCAGGCGAAGCACTTGGTGGTGAACAGTTCGTTCCAGTCGGCTTCACAATAGGGATCGCCTTCCTCCAGGAAGAACGGGCTATTTCCGAACAGCTTTCCGCAGTAGGCACACTTGAAGCACTCCGGGTGGAACTGCTTGCCGATGGCGTTTAGGCAGTCACCCTGGAAGATGGGGAAAAAACGAAGCACATTAGGCTTCCAATTTCAGTTTGCGTAAATTCGACACACGAACCTTGACTCTGGTGTTGCACTTGCTGCACAGGGGGGCCAGGAACTCCTCGAAGCAGTACTCGCAATACAGATCGCCCTTCTCCTCGACGAATCCGATGTCGGCCAGCGGACGCTTGCAGTTGGCGTTGTGGCAGATGAAGTGATCCGGGCACCAGATGCGGCCAAGAGCGGTGATGAATGGACCTCTGCATGGGGTTGGCGAGTGGTGAAAAATCGAGTTTGATTAGTTAAGATTTTACTGTGGCAAAGGATAAGGACGATTGAGAAGTAAGAAACAGATTGCTTTTAATGTAACCAAATATTACAATATAAGTCACTACCATTTTTTCAGGCGACCCTTTTTTTGCGCTTGTGGCGCCATAAGTGAGAAGCGTGGTAACTACTAAATGCACACGCTCAAACTAAGCTATCCAGCTTTCGTTTTACCTAGCGTAATATTCCAAAAGTACTCAACAGACAAATTGAAACGAATCACAAATTGTTAAACTAAGGCCCTAACTAAGAAAACGATTTCCGAACAACTCGCTGCAAATTCGACTTGTTGTCAGCTGCTACTGTCGTGATAAAAGCAACTATGGTTTGCTGCAACTTGGGAAGGATAGGAAAAAGATCGTCTGTTGTAAAGAGAGCGAGATTTACGGCTTGCAAATATTATTTATGATTATCATAGAATGATTTTCAAATATTACGAAGTAGAGATACTTTGAAACAATTAGATAAAATTTTGGCGTGAAAATGACTCAATTCACGCACTGAAAAAAAAACCACAATATTTTTTTGATCTTAGTTGGCACAAATACGTTCGCAAAATTTTATTGTTGGCAAATGATTGGGACAAACACATGTCGACCTGTTCTTTTGTTGCAAGTTTTTCACGGCTTTTGAAGAAAAATTGATTCCTTGGCCCTAACACAACGACATCGGAAACGGAATCGAATTTAAATCATATTTGTCAAGCTGGTGTTGGTCACTTCCATTGTTAAGCAGCTCAGACAAGATGATGAATTGATTTATGTTGACGGAACTAATTCAGTTGTCGCACATTTACCGCTTCCTTTATTTTTTACTGAGATAAGCATTCTAAAACTACGCTGTCGTGCTGTTATGCATTTGGTTCTATAGGGTTTATATTGATCACCATTATATTTCAGTCTTCAAACTCGTTAACCATAGTCGTTACCCGTGACAAAGTCATAAATGAGTAAACATTACTGTCAAAAGACATTGAAAATGCGTATATTGTGTTGGTAATATTGGCGTTACATCAGTGGCGTCAAAAATGCGTAACGCAATTACCTAGAAAATAAGGTTATATGTATTAGTTTCAAAAACTTATACAAATTGGATAAAACTATTCTTGTTTCCTAAAATTGCTTCATTAAAATGGAGAAAAGTAATTCTCTTCAAGGAGTAAAAAAGCACATTTTGGCTACTGTGTTATTCTCAAAAGTACTCCGAAAAAATTATATGGTTGTACCGATAGTTAAATCATGATCACGATCATCAAGACTATAACATCAAGGTTACAATTACCATGAAAATGGTCGGAGAGATTTATTCATTCTCTCGTTTTTGACTATGGTCATGGTTACAGGGACTATTTTGATATTATAGTAAATGTTGAATTAACTGTTTTGAATGGTCATTTTGATCATGATTTTAGTCGGCTGAAAATTATTATTTTGCCCTAGTCATCCTAATCCCCAATAATGGTAAAATTGACTATCAAACGTTTCTCTGTGTGATCGGTGAGTAAAAATGTTCATTGTGTTTGTTCACGTTTCTCATGTTTCATAATGTCACAAATTCTCAAGTTCTTTTACAAACAGACGTATCTGATTTTGTAAACAAAGAGGGGAAGTAAGATTCAAACGTAAATTTCTCAAAACTATCAGCACCTTCACGGAAAATACGATCACCATCATGTTAGGGAAATGTTGTTTCTTGTGTTGGTATCCCTAGTTGGCATGAAAGTGCTTAGGGTTTCAAGAATTTAACGTTTGAATCTCACTTCCCTCTTTGTTTACAAAATCAGATACGTCTGTTTGAAAAAGTACTCGAGAATTGTTGAAAAAATATATAGTTGAAATGACTTTTTGTTGGGCATTTTTTTAATTGAGATTGAAATTTCAATTGACATTTTTCAATATTAGGGGAGGACGGGGTAAGAAGGCCCAGAGGGCTAAGACGGCCAGTCGATGGTTTACTGAGATAATATAGTGGAAGTTACTGAATTTGCTATCACAAGTGTTCTTCTACTATTAAGAGCATTTCGAGCTACTCAGTTGAAGTGATGAGCTCGAAACGTCAAAAATATAACCAAAACAAAACAATCGACTTACCAATCACCCGTCGGATCTAATTTTGAAGCACTCGAACCTACACACTTAAATTCAATTTTGTCGTTCGGTAAAAAAATTGACGAAACATTTCGGTAAACATAACATCTTACCGATTTTTCGGTAAACATAAAAAATGTTACCGTAATTTTGTAACACTTTACCGAACGATTTGTAATGTTGAATTTTATTTACCGTATACGGTAGAAAAAAATACAATCCATACGGTAAAAACAAACAATCACTGAATACGGTAAGCACTTTACCGAATAAAACGTAAAACGAACTCTGAATCACCGAAGCCCGTTAAAGTATTATTAACTGTCAAACAGTCAGCCATTTTCTATGAAGTCTCGTGGTTCCGGTTATCAGTTGTCCAGAACGTGGTTTGGATAATGATGAATTTTAATTATTCCATGTATGTAAAATAAACCAGCGTTAATTAGAGCTTTCATCCGGCTAGCTATAAATATTTCAAATGTGCTGATTACACGCTAAACAATCAATAGGTTCGATGTAAAAAGGGATTTTTATTCAAAATGAAAAAAAAACATGCAAAATATATTTGCTGCATTGTATCCATCTACAGGTAGAAGACAACTTCACTGACCAGCATCCGATGCAGTCGACACGGATTGTTCGTAGTATTTCGTTGACTGCGCCATGTGCTGGAAAGACCTCACTGTCCCGGTTGGAATAACAACAAATATAGTTTTGTTTAATATATTTATAAACCAATAATATCCAAATATTTTGGTGTTTAATTATGAACACAAAAAAAAAAAACACCGAAACGGTTCAGTACCAGACTACACAAATTACCGAACTGTACGGTAATTTTTGACAGTTCATCAAAAAATGTTAGTACGAAGTTTGGTATTTGTTTTATTTTTCTGTGAAATGGTAAAAAAATATTTAAATTTTTTTTATGGTATTCAGGCCCCATGAAGTTTCAAGTTTCTCCAAAAAAAAGGGATCATCTGATAAAAAAAATCATCCCCGACAGATTGTCATTAAAAAACAACCGGTTTTACGCGGTCAGTTTGTTGAAATAACAGCATCAAGTAGACGGCCCTCTTTTGACGGGGCAAGACAGCCACCCATAGGTAATGACTCAACCGTTGGATACTTTCATTTTTCCGTGCATAACGTCAACACAAAAACAAAACAGTCGGAGTATTTGTAAGCTGTTAGTTCAGTAATTTCTGGCCAGAATGAGTGATAATTCCTCGATAAGAGGCGATTTTGACTAGTTGTCACCATAAACGAAAGGTTTGTTGCAAAAACTATCAATTAAAAACCATTTTTAATCATTTGCCATATTTTTTAGATGCCACGGAAGTACAAGCGGAAGAGCTCCCGGCAGCAATGGTCAGATGAGCAGCTTGCGATGGCCACAGCAGCCGTCAGTCAAGGAGCATCGATCCACAAAGCTGCCACCAGTTTTAAGATCCCTCGGACCACACTCCGCAAATACATCAAAGATGCAAATTCAAGACAGTCGCTCGGACCAAAGGCTCCGGTTTTTACGCCTGAAAAAGAAGCGGAACTCGTTCAGCACCTTTTGGAGCTGGAAAGACGCTTCTACGGTATCACAGCGAAGGACGTTAGAGAGTTGGCGTTCCAGCTGGCCGAGAAGAACAACATTCCTCATATTTTTCCACATAGCAAACGGATTGCTGGAAAAGATTGGCTGGAGGGATTTTTTTAAACAAATCCCGGTAATCTCTTTTCGGAAGCCTGAAGCTACGTCGACGGCTCGCGCAAGAGCGTTCAACGAAAGATCCGTTGGTGCGTTTTTCAAACTTTTGAAGGAATTGAAAGCGTAACTTAACTTCCGTCCATCTAATATGTACAATGCTGACGAAACAGCGGTTAGTTCGGTATGATTCATAAAGTTTTCGTATTAAAATTAGTTTCTAATCTATTTGTTTTCCGTAGGTACCGCGTAAAAAGAGGAAGATAGCAGCAATGAAGAGGAAGAAGCAGGTGGGCGGAATTACTTCGGATGAGCGGGGCGAAACCGTCACTGCCATGATGTGTATGTCTGCCACGGGACATTATCTGTCCCCTTTTTTGATATTCCCACTAGTTAGGTTCCACGAAACGTTGAAAAAAGAGTCCTCCCAGCGGAACAGGTTTTGCGAACAACCCAACGGTTTGTATGACGGTTGACATTTTTAACAAATGGTTTGACCATTTTAGGTTGCACGTGCGCCCATCTGAACAGAAGCCAGTGTTGCTCAAAATCGACGGGCATTCATCCCATACAAAAAACTTGGCTTTTACCGCGAAAGCTCGTGCAAATCATGTCACGGTACTAACGCCCAATTGCTCAAATAAATTACAGCCATTAGACGTATCATTAATGGCGCCATTCAAGTCTTTCTAGGCCGATCCGTAGAAAACTTGATGCGTGAAAAGGTTGGACATGTTGTGAGCCAATATGATATTGCTGAACTCACAGGCAAAGCGTTTACTAGAGCTGCTACTATGTAGAGAGCAGTAAGTGGCTTTCGGAAGAACATGTCTTCAACCAAAATTCTTTCGCACCATCCTTGGTAACGGATCAGCCAGCCCCTGAAACGATTCATGCAGATCAACCAACAACATCGTTTGTTCGCTCAGTCGAGGATCATCCAGTTTCAGAAGCTATTTCTTCCGCTCTGGATCAAGATCAACCAATGTCACTTGTTCGCCCAACCGAGAAGGATTCTGTAACTCCCTGTCATGAGAATGAAACTGAAGTCACGTGTGAGATTTTGAATGATACGCAATCTGAGGCAGCCCTCAACGGATCGTTCAATGTGTCACCGTCGAATATTCTGCCTTTGCCTTTATGACCATTCCTCATGTAACAAAGAGGAGACGACAAGTTGAAAAAACCACGGAAATCACACCAGATCAGTACAAGGACACACTGAAGAAAGCTAAAGTATCGAAGGAGATTAAGGACATGAAGAAAACCCGTAAAGGTATCTCTCGCAAATCCCAAACTAAAAAATCAACGCCAATGGAAGAAGATATATTTTGCTTCAAATTCGGAAGCATCTGTTCAATCAATACTGTCATACACTTAAGAAACTACCACAGTAAAAGACAGTCGCTTTCAATGATTACTGTAACTGAGTTGTGACAACAATGAAGAACAAATAATAAAAAATAATCTTGGTGCGGGCGAGGTTTTTAGTGTAATGCCTGTTACTAGAAAATGAGAAAAAAGATTAGGAATTTCCATTTAACTTCAACTACCTTTATTATTTATCTTAAGAGATACTCGTATTTCATCTACAATGTGCAGACTACTTCAGTGTCGTGTACTAACACTCGATTGTCGAGTATTAGTACACGAACTGAACAAGTCTGCACATTGTAGATGAAATACGAGTATCTCTCTAGATAAGCAATAAAGGTAGTTGAAGTTAAATGGAAATTCCTAATCTTTCTTCTCATTTTCTAGTTAGAAAAGATTAGCTGGAATTCAAGAAGAGTGCTGCTAAGGTATCACTACTATTTTTTGCTCTTAAGACAAATTTCATATAATATTGACTTGCGATTCACGGCAATATGAAAAAAGTCATCTTTTTGTTTTCATTATTCAAGCTCTTTTCATAATGACATACGCCGCTAGAGTTTTGTTGACAATTGCCATTTTGCATTGGCCAAAACATTCTTGATTTTTCTTGCTCTTCAGTGCCTAAGTAATTACCTCGGAGAAAAGTTTCATTTTATAGTAAAACTCTTGTAATCCAGAGAAACAATGTTAGCTTCCCACCACGAGTTCAGATCGACGGTGATGAAATCGAGGCGGTAGCCGAATTCGTTTATCTGGGCTCATTGGTGACCACCAATAACGACACCAGCAGATATATACAAAGGCGCATTATTGCTGTCAATCATTCCTTCTTTGGACTCCAAAGAAATCAACAAAGTTTATCGAACTGACCATTTACAAGATATTATAAGACCGGTAGTCCTCTACGGGCACGAAACATGGATATTGCTTTTGGAGGACCAGCCCTTGGTGTCGAAAGGAAGGTGTTGCGTATAATCTACAGTAGAGTGCAGATGGAAGACGGAACGTAGAGGAGGCGAATGAACTACGAAATGCATCAGTTGCTGGGAGAACCTCCCATCGTATATACCGCTAAGATCGGTCGACTACGATGGGCTGAGAATGTCGTAAGAATTTCAGATGATAGACCAGTTGGAATGATTCCTCTAAAACGTACCGACGGGCACAAGAAGAAGAGCCGCGCAACGAGCAAGGTAGATCGATCAAGTAAAAGACGACCTGCGGACCCTTCGCAGACTGCGAGGCTGACGAAATTCAGCCATGGACTGAATAGAATGGAGTAAACTTCTGAAGACAGCAGACTTCACCCCGGACTTGGGTCGATTGGTAAGGTAAGGCCCTGTATATAAAAGGTTTACCAATAGGGATTTCCTTACTTTGACAGTTGATTGCGGTCATGTTGTTGATTCTACAAGTGTCAAATCAGCTCTCATTTTTTCAGTGTGTCTTGCCATATTACCATGGAGAGTAAAAGTGTCGAAAAACATGCGAAAATGATAAAATTGTTTTATCAAAATATGTTTAGCAAGAATCATCCAACTGGGAGGACTTTTCGCAATGTGGTGAACAAATTCAGTGCGCGAAAGTGAGCAGGAAAACCCGTGACAGTCGATTCCACGCCACACAAAAGAACTCGGCATCTCACAGACTTCAACTTGGCGAATTCTGCGTCGATGGATCTGCACCCATATAAGATTCAATTGTCCAAGGAGCTCAACCTTACCGATCACAAACAGTGCCGTGTGTTTGCTGATTGGGTTTTGGAGCAGTTGGAAACAGACCCCGATTTTGTCCGAAAAACCTGCTTCAGCAGCGAGCCCCATTTCTGGATGAACGGGTATGTTAACAAGCAGAATTTCAAATGTGTGACAAGGCCAATCCACACGAGGTCTACCAAGTGTCAGTGCATCCCCAGAAAGTCACTGTTTGGTGTGAGTTTTGGGCAGGAGGCGTCATCGGTCCGTACTTAGTTGAAAACGACGCTGGTGAAGCCAAAACCGTCAACGGAGAGCGCTAGACGATATGGATTGGAACGATATGTAGTTCCAACCACAGGACTGAAGCGGCTGTCATCAACTAACAACAATTGTGAAGTCGAAAACTTGGTTCTGCGTGTGGTGCTAATTTGACAGCTTAGTTTTCTTGAAGGCTATATGCAGCAAACACAATATTTGATTCGAGTGAAAAATCTTCCATGTTGTTCTTAGTGCAGTGGTTATCACAACGATAGTATTTTTTCATTATTTATCAGCCTGGTATTATAATGTTTTATCTTAATTACTGATACTAGTAGTTTGGTAGAAGAAATATTGTTAAAAAATATAATCCATTGTGAACCGAGCCTAAAATGTTAAAATCGTCACTAGTGCCTCACCAAAAGTGGCATTGAAGCCTGCTTGAAGAACTAACCATTTTTTCAGTCCTCTGGTTTCAACAGGACGGTGCAAAATGCCACAAATCTCACGAAACAAACGATATTTTGCCCATGTCAACTGCCCACCAAGATCGTATGATTTAACCCCGCTAGAATTTTTCTAGTGGGGTTATGTAAGGTCTATGCCAACAAGCCGCAAACCATCGATGCCCTCAAAGCCACCATTATCAAGGCATCAACGAGATTCAGCCCGATTTGTGTGCAAGAGTCAAGGATGGTTCCAATCGTATCATTAATCATTTGTTGCACGCTCTTCTTTGATTCAATAGACGCACACAATGAGAAGTTCTGCTTCACCTCTCAAACCGAAAACTGATGGGCCAAGGTAAACATTGAATGAACACAGCGTGAACTTCGTCGCCTGTCAATTGTATGCGTGTTCATCACTGCGTGCTTGTACAATTCGACATGGAGTTTTCATAAGGGGGAATGTCGCAAACGTAAACAATGGTTTCTTCCGTAAATTTCTTGAAAATGCAAACTCGCTCAAGTAAACTACAACTTCTACTGTAAAGGAAAACTCCTCTTCTGTACAATCATCGTGGTAATTCACTATGATTAAGTTGTCATTCTCGAGAAATTTGCGGAGGAAGCCATTGTTTACGTTACTGATTCGATTAGGTGCTAGTGCTCGAAGCTTCCGATCGGATCACTTGGTGATTGTGTGGTGCCGCTCTCAAAGCAAAAACGAATCGGAAGCCGAAAAGCACAGTTTAGCCAGTTAAAACAGCGGGAAAACAGAAAATATGTAGCAACTAAACGCCAAATGTTAATATAAAGTGACATGTGTTCCTTTAGGCCAGCATTTTCTGTTTTTGGTAGATATTGATGATGACACAGGTTACTTAGTTGGTGATGGTACGGCATTACCAACCTGGATGCAGGGGATTCCCTGTCTGGTACAGAAGATTTTTCACATGTCACAAAACAAAAATGTATGCATTCTTGTTGAAATAGAAAATGAGCGAATGTTTGTGCAACGAACGATGATCGACGATATGGATATTAAACTCTCTTCAAATGAAATCCCGATAACGATTTTTCTTGCATGTTATGTGATATAAAATTCATAAGGTGTGCATAACACATTTTGTCAATAGTCTTGAACAAATTTCTCACGACTTATCGGATACGTGTGACAAGAAAATCAAAAAATAATCTTATTGAGCAGGCTGATTTTTCCCATACTTAACAAAACTTTCAACACTGTCATTCGAACTAAAAGACAATGAATGATTCTGTTCAAATGAATGCTATCATCGCTCGTCTCCAACATTATCATCTGGCGATCCTACTGGGTCGTATTTCCATAGCCACTCAATCAACGAAGAGTGAATCACAATTAGGCAGAACTGTTGTCCATTCGACTTGCGTGGTGGAATGAAGTAATCTACAAAACGTCTAATTTTGTTCACTCATTGGGTTCCTGCGTATGATGCCTTTACCAAAACATGTGGTTGTTTCAAGCACGGATAACAATAAATAATTTTCGCCGATTTTTTCGGCAGTCACCAACACTGGCAAGATTCATGGAAAATTTTACCTCTCGGATGCACGCCACAAAGCGAAGACAAGGTGGCCATTTGAACGATGTTATAATCCATACATAATGTATTGATAGGCCTTTCAAACAAAAAACTAAATCAATATCTCACACACAGTTTGTTTTAGTCAAAATTGACGACAGGAAACGCTTAATAAAATACCTGTTAAAAGGTTAGTTTTTTTTTTTTGTTCATACGGATATAAAAACCATGATTTATTAAAATCATAAGAAGGACCTCACTATAAGAAACAACTTTATGGAAGACAACTTTGCTCTTCAATTTCAAACTTCGGCTGAAAACATATATTTCCGTTTAAATTCGCACTTTAGACCACTGTGCATGGTAATATGGCTGGTTCAAGTTGAACTCAAACATTCAAAGGAGCAATCCTTCGTGAGACCTGAACAACTTTAGAAGAGTCAGTTAAGTGGATATCCTCCCATTGCCTACCCAGAACGTGGGTAGTATGGCAAAATAATGTGTGCTTGGTTCGAGTACTTCTTTATTAGTTGAAATTGAGTACATGGCTTTTGCTCAATTTGCAACTACCTCTATTCAATTTTTCACAGCCTGCCGTACCCAAAACGGAGCTATCAACACTTTCTCTACATATCTTTCGTTCTAGCAAAATTATTGTCCACTCCTAGAGCGTCATAGTGATGAGAAAATATGTCCTTCTACATCATCATAATCGTAACTTCGCGTATGGAAGATACAAAAATAGCAATTATAGTAACTGTAGAAACAAGATATTTGCCCAACATATATGCGTTTGTCACGAAAGCATGAATGGATTTTGCAGTGGCAGTGGTAGTTGGTTAAGTTCTCTCTCTCTCTCTCTCTCTCTCTCTCTCTCTCTCTCTCTCTCTCTCTCTCTCTCTCTCTTTCTTTGAAAAGAGCCTGTCCACCTTAACTGTCGGACACTTTTCTACCAGTGTAGCTTTTGATTTATTTCACGGATTGCTAAAACGTTTCAATTATATGACAGCTGAAACTCTTCACATTATTTCAAATTACAATATTTTAACATTCTTTTTGCATTTAGTATAATGAAATCGAATCAAGTTGAAGTGCACTACCACAATTTGTACGAACGGCTGCAAAATCCAACGTTGTAGGTACGCAATCTTGCCAAGAAACTAAAACTACCAAAAAAATCCGTGTTTACCGTTCGCAAATTGTTTGACCAGCGCTTGCCTGTGGATCGGAAGGTTGGAAGCGAAACGAATCGAAAAGTATGCTCCCGACAAATGGACAAGAACGTGGTAGGGGCTATCCATAAGCCACGTAGACTTTTCTGGGGGGAGGGTGGATTTGACCAAAGTTTACGCTCAATTTTCATAAAAATGTATGGAGAGAACACTCTTGTGACGGATCGCAGCAAGCCGTGCTTTGAAAATGACGTGTTTTGCTTTATCTGCGTCGTTTTCGCGGAAAAAAATATTCCTTCATTCAACTAAAATAAATGGTGAAATTTTAGTTTTCCCGAGTGCTTTGCGTAGGACTTTCTGAATGGAATCCCTTTCATAGTGTGTTATGGTCGTGTTTCTTGAGATGAATTGTTTTTTCCCATTTTTTGTGTTTTTAGTGACCCGCTCCCGCATCCGGACGAGCTTTCCAGCATCAGATAAGGAACATTGGTGAGCTCGTTTTACATTATCAAAAATATACCTTAACTATATACACGCCAGGATCAAGAGTTTCCAGTTTTGATTCTGGAAGTGTGAAAACTCTTCACATATCACATTTGACGTGTGAAGATTTTCATGCGGGGCTTATTGTATATGAAGCTGACCTCAGAATGTACGTGTATGAATAGGCATTCTTGAAATGGGTCGTTGGATTTTCAATAGAGCTGTCACTTTCAATCTCCAGGGCTAAAAGTGTTTGCCCATAGTGATCAACTTATAAATTACTGAAGAAATGCAGACAAGTTTCTTCCAAAAAAGCACTGCCGGTCGGTGGGAGATTGATTGTAAAGACACACACAGACACACACAATTTTCATAAAAATGTATGGAGAAAAGTCTACGAAGGGGGCGGAGGAGTGTCTGAGATTTTCAAAAATGCGACTACGTGGTTTATGAACAGGCCCTTGTTGAGAAAAATCACAATCTTTCTGTGCGAAATGTGGCTCGCAAAGTTGGAAAGTCAAAATACGTACAAAAAGTGAAGCAGAGGCAAGGACTGAAGGCGTACAAAGTGAGAAAGGTGCCCAACCGTGATGAAAAGCAACATTTCACTGCAAAAAGTCGTGTTAAGGAGCTGTAAACCACACATCATAATGGACGACGAAACATACGTACTCAAAGACATTAAACAGCTTCCGGGTCTGGTTTTTATATCGCAATGCAATGAAACGCCGTTGATGAGCAGTTCCGGACCAAGAAGGTTTTTGAATCGCCCAAGAAGTGTTTGATTTGGCAGGCCATATGTAGTTGTGCTTGAATGTCTGCAAAAGCGGTTGCTATCGTTTATAAGAAGCCACGACTCTCCAGTTTTGTTTTGGCCTGATTTCCCAAGTAACAATTTCAGTTCTATTCCAGCCGTATAGCACTCCTCCCGGCTTTGTTGATGACACTACATTCAAAACTGTTTTGTCCACTAACACCTCCTCTATGCATCTTTAAAGCCGAAATGTGTACAAAGTGGCCCACTCTATAGACGGCTGTGAAAACAAATTAATAAAACTTTTCTAAGACCATAAAGATTTTGAAAATGTTCTAGTGAAAGATGTTATGACCACTTGAGAACCATCATAAAACCTATTGGCCGCCATCAAAACCAGCATAGGGCTGAATGGCCACAGCTGTCAAACTTCACGGCGATATCGTGGTTGGTTTTTGTTGTTTTGCTTTGTTGCTCGATTCATTCAACAGCAAATAATGGCTCAGAAAAAAGTTCTACTGTTGCGGGAAATTATGATTGATAGCAAAATATACAAAACAAATTGAGTTTTTTTTATAGCGTATCATGCTCCAAATCATATGCGTATTAAATTTTATGGTGAATATTGACACGATAAGAGCTGAAAATTAATGCGCCTTGAAATTTATGCGAGCTTACAACAACAACAAAAAAATTGAAAGAAATATATTCCGTAAACTAATCATGAAACTCCTGAAAATTGATGGAATTCAATAAGGTTATCTAAACGAATACCGAAGTTTGTCTCAGATCTACAGTTCAATTGTATTACATTTAAAATTTGGTGTATTTATTTTTCCACATTACAATTATTTCATATATTTCAATATGGCGATTGCGAGAAATCACAGTTTTGCCAAAAAGCCAATTTATCTTAAAAATGGCTACTATAAAACTATCTGGTCGCTTGGTAGCTTTCCTCAATGCCAGTAAGCCGTTTAATGCATTTACTGGAGGCAAAATGGTTTTAAAATGCTTTTTCAACTGACCATATTAAGATAATATAAATGAGTCCTAAAACGGCATTTCAAAACAGCATTTTATGAGTTAATAAAGTCAAAATAAAACCTTTGATAGGAGTAAAAGGAATTTTAGAAGTCAAGGTTTTGAGATCGTTGTAAAGAAGCTGTGTAGGTTCTTATAAACCTGACTAAAATTTGAAACCTATTGGCATCTCTTGCTGTCATAATAAAGCCGAATTGATTTCTAGTGGCTTTCATAAAACTTTAATAAAACTTAATAAAGCTGGATGGTTTTGGCAATGTTACTTGGGTTGGCTTCTTGTCACTATACCAAATCCGGCACAAGAGTTCAAATAAGTGCCAAAGATAGCCAGCCAGCCCAAATGTCCAGAACTTCACCCAACATAAAAATACTGGGCTCTGGTTTAGCAGAAACTCGTTAAAACTAAGAAGAAAGCAAATGGGATTGATTATTTGAAAAGAAGATGGAGTACCGCCAACGCAAGCGTATCTGACGATACTGTACGAAATCTGATGGTGGGTGTACCACAGAAAGTTGGGGAATTTTACAGAAAGAAGGATTAACATCTCAATCAACTGGTTTTGTTGAATTATTTAAACCTTCCATTAAAGGACCGCAAGGAAACCGCAGAAAAAATAATAAGACTCAGCTGGATGTTGAATGACACAGCACAAGTTTCCAAACATGACCATTCAGTATGGAAGTTTGCTTTTAGGCTCATTGTTTACCAACCATTGTATTCTTAAACCATGGATAATGCATTTAAAAACTTCCAATCCATTCAAAAATTCTATGTAATGCTCAATTCGAACAGTTGGACTATGATGAACCTGAACAAAAACTGATTTTTTTAACAAGTCTGGCGTAAAACTTCTTTTTTTAATCTCATAAATATGAAATGGACAGCAACGTTTCAAAAATAATCTACAGTTTGAAAGAAATATTAAATTTTCTTTGTTTTTCAATGCACATAAAAAGAATGCCAGATTCGGCATTAATTAAGGGGATCTTTCATGTAAATTTTAGCCATATATCGTTGGAATCTGGTTTGTTGTATAAAAGTTGGCAAACAAGGTTGTATGTTGTATGAAAGATTGCAAACAATTTCGCTGTTTACGCTTTCTTTGTTTTGAAATTACACGCGGGGAAATTTAACGCGTTTGTTAATATACATAATTTTTTTTTTTTGATAGCTTAATAACGGGGTAAAAATAAAAAATGAAAATGATTTAACTCTCTCATACCAATCCACAAACGTGCACAGAGAAAAGAGAAATCATGTGAATCAATGCTCTCCAACATAATCGCATGTTTTGTTTTGTTCCAACTTGTTCAGTAGTGTTCAGAATGACGTCGAAGCTAGAAGCATTAATGCGAGCGGATTGTATAGTTCACTGTGAATTATTTTAAAACCGAGAATGTTCCTGTTTCAACCATCTATCGTTTCCTGGCATCCTCAGGAACAGCTCGTAGGAATGGTAGTGGAAGACCGGCTAAAATAATGGACAAAAAAGGACTTAGATTGCTCCATAGTACTTTTAAAAACAAGGATTCGCTTAGTCAGTCTGATGCAGCTAAAAAATTCAAGACTACGCAACCTTACATATGCAAGAAGTTGAAGAAGATAGGAATAGTCTGCCATAAGAAATCAAAAGGCAATACAATCTTGAAGAAACTTAAGACCCGTCAAAACACCCGGCAAGCGCTAACCAGAAGGTTAATACCTCCGATTGCATTATACCGCGCAAACGCATCTAAGGAGCATTTTTCCAAAGTTTAAGGAGCATTTCCCCAAAAAGAAGGGTGCATTTACCCTTGGCCATACTTTCTGTGATATCTAATGCACAAGTTTGGAACGGTAGTTTAAATGAATGCGGTATTTTATGTGAACTTAAGCGAGATTTCGCCTAAATTTGGTCTATTGTTTGAAAGATTGAAAAAAAAATCGTTGTTTACGGTTACTTTGGCTTGTAATTGTACCTGGGGGCATTTCAAGCGTCTGTTAAAATTTAATTATATTTTCCTGTGTAGGGAAATTATAGCTGATAATGAATTTATTCGCTTCAAACGCCAATCTGGGCAGCAAGATGTAGTTAACATTGCGTTACATTATATGCAATGGAAACATGACACAATCACATTTCCAACTCACTATTGATTCAATCTGTTTCTCATCCTCAACTTAGATTTATTACACCGCATGTTGCCGATAAACGTCGAACAAAAATAAATAAATAAAAAACCAAATAAAACCAAACTACTTACGTAACAATCTTGTGGTTGCATTTGTTACAAACCGGTACCTTGTCCACCAACGTCGATAGCACTCCGGCACTATCGGTGCTGGTAGCCGCCGGAGAGATGTGCTTCTTTGCGCTCTCCACGCTGGTCGGATGGTTGTGGTTGCTGTTGTTGTTATTTTTCTCCACATAGGAACGTCTATCACGCGCATGCGAGGTTAGTTCAGAACTTACTTTTCGGCGATTGATCTGCGATCCCAGTGGTTCCTCCGGAAGGCCACCGTTCGCGAGGTTATTGTTCTTGGGCCGCAAAACAACACTGTTCACAATCAGGTTAGTAGGCGCAGGATTGAGATCTTTGTGCTGTCCGTTTTGAGGCATAACGAAGGGGATTTGTGATTTAGGAAGTGGCGGAGGAGCGGGGACAGATTTAGAATCGCACATATCGATTATTCGGGACATCGGATGGGTTGGGTTGAGGGTACGTTTAGGAAGAGTGTCTCCGTTCTGGAGGAGATTTTCTTTGTTCTTGGCACGGACATCCAGCTGGGAAGATGATTCGTGCTTTTTTAGTCTTGCTTCCAGCATCTCCTTCAGCACGTTAGACGCTTGCTTGCGGTAGTCACTGTTACTGTTGATCGAAGCCAGCTTGCTTACCGAGTTATCCAGTAAAGTTGTTGCCATGCCCGGTTCAAACTTGGATTGCTTGACCGGAGATTTTTTCTGCTGCTGGATTGGCAAGAAATCTGTGTGGGAAAAAGTTAGTTTAGACACAAACGAGCGGTTAAAATAAAGCTTCAAATCCATGCAAGATCAACAACACACTCAAAAACAAACCCGAATGCAGTACAAATTTAATGTTGAAGTCGTTTTCACACCTGATTTGTTGATTGCAGCAACCACACAGTGGAATACGGCCACCAGGTGCAACGGCCTGGTTCATGACACCACGACCACGGGTTGGAGCGGTGGTCTGACAGGCAGCCCGTCCTTTGTTGAACAAGCCGGAACCTGCGCTAGCACCAGATCGATCAGTATTATTGTTTTGACAGCTCATGGTATTACTGTTGCTGCTGTTGTTACTGAAGCCTGTGATGCTGTTATTGGAAGGCCTGCGTCCATTGGAGACAGGTAGAGGGACTGCTGGTGCCGGTGGAGCTGCAGGTTGTGGGGGCCTTACGTTGGCGGTTTGGTTAGTGTAAGACATGAAAGATGGTAGTTGCGGTGGCCACGATTGGGTTAGTTCTTTCTCGGGCTCCTCGCGCTGCGTTCCCAGTGTTCCAGTACCAAACATGAACTCGTTGAACTGAGCTTTGAAACCACTGGTTGGTGTTGGCGATCGAGCCTGAGTGCTTGGGACCAGCACGCTTGCCTTGCGTGAACTTTTGGTTGGGAAGCGATCTACAATTGGTTCCGGGAAGGTAGCTAAAGACGGGAAGGCACTAGGTGCTGGCTGAGATATCTGTGAGGGGAAAGAGCTAGGAGCTGGCTGGGACATCTGCGAGGGGAAGGATTGCATAACCTGGGGTTGAGGTTCGGGTTGCTGGGGCGCTGAATAATCTTGCTCTTGAAGTTGAGGAGGGATGTTCAACGCTTCGTCTTGTCCGGAGAATCGTCTGGTCTGCTGGGCAACAAATCCCTTCTGGGGTACTTCCTCTTCCTTAATTTTGGAAGAAAACTTTGAAATTTCTACTGCCTTAGCCGTTTGCGAATGCTCGTGCTCTTCTACGATTCTAGTGCGCTTCTGTATTAAAGCATTCCCTACCTGACTTGCACTGTTGATTGTTCTTTCGGATGATGCCTGCTCTCTCATTGCACTTTCCTGCGAGCGGGTCTGAACGGTCATGTCACCATGCTGTTGAGTTTTTACGGTCATAGGTGTTTCCTGGTAGCTGACCGTCTTGTGATGCCTTGATGTATCGTATCCTCCACCCATTCCGTGCTGTTGCTGGATGATCTTTTGCTGGATATCTGCTGGAACATGAGCTTTATGTGCGTACCAAGGAACACCTGTTAGCTTACCCATTGAAAGATAGAGTCCCGATTCATTCGGGATGTCGTCGCGAGACGGTGGAACATGTCCCTTCAATGGGTTCGGTGGTGGCCCAAAGGCAGGAGACTTCCTAACCGGCTGAGGCGTACGACGTCCATCGAACTCTTTCGAATCGGCAAAGTATTCCTCGAAACCTAGCTGATGCTGGTAGTAAGGAATAGTCGTCGGATGTTTGGTCAAGATCAGCGATGGAGTAAATGACTGACCGCGATCGATAACACCCTTTGCTTGCAGACGACTGTGAGCATTGTTAAACTGGTTGTACTGTGCCAACTCGGCATCTTCCTCCAGTGGGGTCTGTATGACTGGGATGGTACGATTTTGAATGGTTGTGAACGGTTGTGCCTTTTTCAATGTTACTTGATCTCTAATATTTACAGTGTTTACAGTTTGTGCGATAGGCTTTGCGAGATGAGCTTTTGAATGAGTATCTACAAATGCCAACGGGACGTTTGAACGGAGTTCTTCCGGTTCTGGCGTATGCGGGGGATTCTGTGTTGGTAGGTTATACCATTTACGCTGATAGTTCGGGATCTCGGCTGGTTGGTGCAAAGGAGAGTTGGTTTCTCTCCTTGGGGCTAACGAATAGTGGTCGGATCCGGCGTCCTTTCTCGGATATGGAGGTAGTTTTTTCTTCGGATTTTTTGGTTCCGGTTTCTTCTCTTCTACCTTTGGTTCTGGTTCTGGTTCCGGTTCAGGTGCCGGTTCTTCCGGTTCTGGTGGCTGTTCAGAGGGCTCCCTTATTTCTGGTATGATCGGTTTGAACGGCATAGGAGTTCGATTTCCTCCGACGCTGGCGAACGCTGAGAAGTTTTGTTCTGGATCGACCTGGATCGAGGGTTGCTCCTTGAGCATCTCCTGATACATTTCGGATCGCTCGAACTTGACTTCGGTGAACGGTGTATAGGGCCGTTGAGGAGCGGTTGCCAGCGCATCGGTCATCGATAACCGACCAGATGGCACTGGCATATTTTCCATTTGCGAAGGTATTTCAGTGCCGAATTTCTGAAACGGAGTATAAGGAGCTGTAATTAAGGCTTCCAGAAAGGGTGACGCGCGTATGGATGAAATTTTCTCGCTTCGGATCGGTTCCATCGAGTGAGGAGGTGGGAAATACGGAGTGGTATCATCGGGAAGTGGGACAAACGGAGCCGGTAGATATTTGGGGAATCTTTCGGCTTTGGTGGTGGACGATGCTAGTACCCTGGCCATCACGGAGCCCTTCCGAGGAATGTCGAGAGGAGGATAAGGTTGGGGTTCGGGTTCTGGTTCAGGTTTTTTCTTATCCAATCGACGTTCCAGGGCATCAACCTGTCTTTTAAGAGCTTCCAGCTGCCTAATTTTGGTTTCTTGTTGCTCGCGAACGTAGGCTTCGTTGCGAGACTTCATAAAGTTCGCTTCTTCGATTTGTTCTGCAGTCAAACGAATTGGATCCTTCGGTGCAGTACACAAAGCCTGAACCAATTTACTTTGCCACTGTTTGGGCACGGGATTGGGAACGATCGGTTTGGGCAGATTGGGCATTGGATTGGGTGATTGGATGACGGGTAGCTCGTAGTGTGGTATCGTGAACTCTTCGGTAACTTCTTCGATCTCCTGTTTTAGTCTCTCAGCAGCTTCACTGGCCGCTTGTTCTGCCCTTAGGAAGCGATCCAGTTCTTTCCTGTAATCGACAAATTCTACCCGCTTCTGCGGTTTAACCACTTCTGGAGATTTTGCACGTTCTGGTTCGATGGATGGTTCGACCGAAGGCTCAACCGATTCCACCTCCGGCGGAACATCGCGAAATACGAAATGAGTGTATGAGGCGTCCGACATGGCACCGGTACTTGCCTGGGCACTACGTTGACCGGACGAGAATGGATAATCCATCTCCATGATCGGTGTATCGTAGAAAGTGACTATCGGTTGGGACGTCTGAGTCGAATACATTTGATATTCTTCGGATGATGCCGAAGTCGATGTGGTCGTTGCCGTGTAAGCGTCGTAACTTTCATCCTCCTGCTGCTGTTGTTGCTGCGGCTGCTGGACATCACTGCGCCTCCTACTCAACTCTGGAGCGGATTTGCTTTGCACACTCTTTGCAAACTGTTTATCTTCTTCTGGTTGTTGTTGTTGTTGTTGCTGATTATTTTCTGGTGGAGATTTGCTTTTGCTTTTTTCTCTCGGTCTTTCCGGAGGTTTCACGACCACTTTCTGCGTTTCCGGAACCGGGATATAGATAGGGGTAGCGAGAGGAACAATTTCGTCGTCGGCGCGCTTCGGAGGCCAGGTAAAGACAGGGACGGGAGATTCGGCTGGTTTTTGTACCTGTTCTGCTTCGTCGTCCTCCTGCTCCTCTTCGTCGACTTTCGGTGGTTAAGTTAGTGTTGGTTTTTTTTGTTCAGGACAGTCAGGTGGGACAGTTCAGTACACGCGATGAGGTTAAGCGTAGCAGATTAGAAAAGAAAGCCAAAAGCGGTAAAAGATAGAGAGAGAGAAAGAAGAAGAAGAAGCGTTGAAAGCATGATTCGAAGCGTTATTCTGATGAGCGGTTCAATGTGGTTAGATGCAGCGCTAGTAGAGCCATGTATTGCAGCTGACATTTAGACAGTCTCGCACTAGCGACTAGAAATCGTACCTCTAAAATTAAATTTGGGTGGATTGACTGACTTTTTATTGTAAAAGTAGCTTTTTCCTGCGTGTGTGACGAAGTTCGTTTGTATGGTATTCACACATGATGTTGCAGTAGAGTGTGGTGAGGAGGTGGTAATTCAATGTCGGTTGTTTACAGTGTTGATGGGGATATTTTTAAAACCATTCGAATAAAAATGGAAACAAAATGTCATTCAGAAAATGAAAAATGAATATAACTACAAAACGGAACAAAGATATTTTTGAGTGTTGCTGTCGGTTGAAGTATGTTTGAAAACCTAGGTTCTCGTCTTTAAAATGAGTTGATCGCAAATGAGTAACAACCTTGTTGAGTTGGCACAGCAGCTGGGGCGGCTGCAACAGGGGCCGGAGCAGGGGCGGCCATCGGCGGGTAGACCGCCGGTTGTGGAGCTGAGACTGGAACCGGGGCCTGAGCAGCGGCGAACGGAGTTGGTACGCTACCGCTGACTGGTGGATAGGATGCTGGTGGTTGAACCTGGGACAGGTGTGAGCTAACCGGCAGAGGAGCGCCGAATGGTTTCGGCATGATGTTGCTCTGGTTCTGGTGGCGAGAGAAGCGTAAAAGTGAGAAAATTAGTGGTTGTCATTTGGATGTTTGACGAGTATTGATTTTCGCGTGGGCGCCACCAGCTTAGGTAAGCGTCATCAATTGGTTCTTGGCAGTGGACAGATAAAAATAAGTTGTTCATGAAACGTCTTTCTATGGTAGTAAGTGACGCAGCCAACGAAACAGCGTAATACTGGGCAAGCAATTAGTGAGCGTATCTAGTTTTTCAACGCGCTGCAGCGTTTTAAATTCATTCATCAAAATAGGGTTGGTAGTTACTTTCCAACATAGTAAAATAAGACTGTTACAGCAAAACTAAAAATTATTTCAAATGCTGCAAAACATGTTACACATTAAAAGCATAAGTTGAACTAAATACATGATTATATTTTTTTATTTTATTTTAAAAAAGACCGTGCAATTTCGTAGTTGCTACTCCCTTACTGACAGAACTAGTGTAATTGCACAGAGAACCACATAGATGGAGCTTGGGAGTAGCTTTACATCTTCAATGTACAAGTTCACTAATTCTATTTATAGATCAGTACCGGCGCCGGCCACGTCCTCACGGTTGGGGAGGGAAGGATGATTAGTGACAATCGTTGTTATTAGAGACCGTGAACACCACTGCATCTCTACAAGCCAAGGGAAGGATATTTGTGTTAGTGAGGTAGGTTATTTTTAGATCATGGATGCACTGTGGTAAGTGATGCGATCAATGAAAGAAAGCGCAGTAGACTGCTTTTTATTTTAAATCTAGTGGTGATAGAAAGAGGCAAGTGAAAAATGGCAAGGAAGGGGACGGGCCTGGGATTGAACTCCCGACAATCTGCTCAGTAAGCAGAACGGGTAACCACTGAGCTACCCAACCGCGTCTTAAGTTGAACTAAATACATGATCTACAAAAATCCGAAGTAAACAAAAATATTCTGGATCAAGGGTTCAATTTTCGATACAGTTGAATACCCGATATCGATGGGCGATAATTATAGAATTTTTAAATCTATATATATAAACATGAATTTCTGTCTGTTTGTCTGTCCGACTTCTTATATACTCGGAAACTACTGAACCGATCGACGTGAAAAAGTTTCTTGCAGAGGTTTCAGGGGCCAGGAAATGGTCTTATGATTTTTCGAGAAGCCTTCTCCTTCTGAAAGGCGGGGAGGGGGGTGGGGAGCTCTTATACAAATAAAACAGAAATTTGTCTGGAATTTGCCAAGCCACACGTCGACAAACCGATTTCCCTTTGGAACAAAGGTGTTGTGGACAGATGAGAGTAAGATCAAATTATTTGGACACTTTTTGCAATCCAGGGTTTGGTTGATAACGGAAGAGGAGCTTTCAGAGAAGAATATCCAAGCACGAAGGAGGCAATATTATGGCGTGGGGATGCTTCACGTGGTCTGCTGTTGTGGAACTTGCTTGAATCGAACGCATTATAGATACTTAAAGTACATTGACATTCTAGCATAGAATAGCATAGCATTTCCGACCATACACTATCCTGGATTGGCTATTGTAGAGACGATGGAAACACCAGAAGAGCTGCCTTGGGTGTGAAGGGGGTCTTCATTCGTCGTTCTCTTTGCACAACACCTGGCCAGATCCTTATGATCAGCAGGGATAGGAAGGGATTGTGCGGTAGGCTTGGAATGGGATTTTGCGGACGGGTTGGGAGTGACGAAGCTACGGAAGTTAATGCACTCCTTTATTGTCCAGTTGTCTGGGCTGGGACACAGGCGTTTTCTTCTTGCATCCAGGCTTCAAAGTCAAGGGTGTAGTGCCCTTTCTTGCGTGAGAGCTTGTCTGTCGGTTGGAACATGAGCACTAACTCTTGTCCTAGCATATTATGGTTAAAAACAATCTCACCCAATCAGCATCAAACTGGAAGATGCCGCTAAAATCCATCCAACCGTAGGTTTTACTAGTCAGCTTCCCATAGCTAACGGCAATTTGACAACCAACAACGAGGGAGTTCCGTCTTGAAAATTTTTTTTTTTTAGATTTCCTTGAGGTCCTTCCCTTGGCTTATTGAGTGTGGAACCGTGTCAACTCACTCTTACGTCATCGTGACCTACAGAGGATAGCTGAATTAGTAGCCTTCACGGGAATCGTAAAGCTCTGTGCGCAGAATATTCCTTTATAAATATGTATCCTTATCCGAAACTCATTGTGCCATCAGTTGTGACTACGTTCCTAGCGCTATTTGCTTTTCATTTAAAGTTAATTCACTCGAGGATTGATAATTTTACCAGTTTTTGTACAAAACTGACTTTTTCTCGACCGATTAATGAAACACCATAGACCAATCTTTAGTATTCTTGAAACACGGAATTCCACTTGTTTTCAGAACCACTTCATGCTCTGAAGCTTAAGTCTTCAGTTGTTATTTTTTACTTTGCACTACTTATCTCGGAAACTATTGATCCAAAAACTGTTCTTGAGTAGCGAGAATAGTTATTTCAACAGATAATTTCAAGCAAAATTCTATGGTGGAGAGGGAAAACGTTTTCTCCGCATCCGTTTTCTATTCAATATTTCCTAACAGTGATTTTTTTTACGCCACTGGTAAATCCACCGTAGCACTGGTTATGTCGTGTATGATAGTAAGTTTGCAAAAACATAAAACTAGATAATAAGTAGTGATTCACATGATTCAGAAAGTGGTTCTTCGTCTCTGAAATTGTAAACACGTCTCGTCCTCTTCATGGCAAAAATAGCTGCTTGCTTCGGTTCACTTTTTATTGCTTTTATAGTAAACTGCACTTTTCCGAGCACTTTTCACTAAATTTACATCGTATCTTCCATAAAAACCAGGACGATGTGAATAAATCCCCACAAGCAGAGAAAAAAATGTGGCAGCTCACGAAAACTGAACTGTCTACGGGCAGCGCTTGCTACCATCCACTAAAAGTAGGGTAACGGTATGTAACGTTAGCCTAGCTCCTTCATTGTACCAAATATGCCAGTTATTCAGTGAAAATCAACAAAATTATGCTGCTTTCAAGATCACCGATTGAATTTGAAGCAATCCAGAAATTATTAATCAATTTACAGTTGTTTGCTTCCGTGTAATCTTCGATCTACTAAACTTTTAAGACATTATCATTTTACTGGTTCAGCTGAACAGATTATCTCTATCATCTTCTGATGATCTAAATTTGGCTTAATTTTTATCTGTGTATGTGTGTTTTTTTTTCTTTTTCAAAAAATGTTCAAGTCAAAAGCAAACCATAAATTGTATAGTTATAAGTGTTTAGATAATTTAGAATTTAAATTTAATATGTTATGTAAACCGTATTTTAAATTCCCACCCTCTTTCCCATCCGTAATTTGTAATTCCTATTAACCTCGAGACGGCCGCGAGTAATCGGCTCTATCCTCCTAACTTTAGTTTTAAGATAAATGATGTATATAAATATGAAAATTTGGCTCTGTAAAGTTTATTCGATTGAGCCTGTACAAATAAACGATTATTAAAAAAAAAACAAATTTGGCTTAATTGAACCGATAAACCCAGTAATGCAGCCTAGATGCACAGAAAATAGTCACACGTTATTAACTAACTGTTCACATAGATAAAATTCATATTCATTTCTATGTTCCTAACTATGGCCTGTTGTATGGATAACTTAGTAAAAATGTTGTTGTTGGTAAATTTTTCAATGGAAATATATGAGTTTTGGCTGTATATTTCCCAAATTTCCCAAATAACCCCGTACGAAGACTGCATTTAAATAAAAATCGATCTAATGGGACAAAATTGCATCCATGCATAGACCCAATTTGATGCTTATATACCGACATTAAATCCATATCCCTCGAAAGTTTCTGACTTTATAAAATAAGTTGTGTCAATTTTCGTGATACAAACTGCCTAACATTTTATGAAACTTATCTAAGCAACTGTACAAATAGTTGAATATCGCTTCCAGTTCAAATACTTTATGAGTTATAATAAAAAATGTAATCGATCGTTGCATATAAGGCTGACTCAAGGGACACATAACCTACATTGACATTCTGTGCAAACATTTGGAGTCTTTCTTGCTGAAAGTAGGTTAAGAAAATCTTAACTTCACATTTCAGCAAGACAATTATCCAAAGGGGCTATTCATAAACCACGTAGACTTTTATGGGAGAGAGGGGGGTTTTACCAAAGTCTACGCTCCATACAAAATTTCAAAAAAATGTATGGATAAAAGTCTACGAGGGGGGAGGGGGGTGTCTAAGATTTTCAAAAAAGGAGTCTACGTGGTTTATGAACAGGCCCAAAGCACTCCGCACGGAAAATTACTACTTTTTTCCGTGGACCTCGTATAAAACTGTTGGAATGGCCTCCTCAGTCTCCGGATCTCAACTCAATAGAAAATCTATGGTCTATTCTTGATCAAGAGCTTGCTAAAATTAACGTTATCAACAAAAATCTGCTGTTTGACGCATTGAAAGAGGCTTGGGAGAACATTTCTCAACAGCACCTTCAGAACCTAGTGGAAAGTATGCCAAGGCGTCTCCAAGCTGTTATCAATCCAAAGGGAGGGCTTAAAAAATACTAAAGTTTGTGAATTTGATTCATAGATATCAACAGTGCTGGTCGAACATACATTGTTTTTTTTAGTATTTGTAAAAATCGTGTAAGTGTTGATTACTGAAACATTGTAAATATTAGAAAATAAGAAGAATGTCGAGTATTAGTACACGACACTGAAGAAGTCTGCACATTGTAGACGAAATACGCGTATCTGTCAAGATAAGCAATAAAGGTAGTTGGAATTAAATGGAAATTACTAATCATTCTTCTTATTTTCTAGTTACAGGTATTCCACTTAACAGCTCACACTCTCCATAATTCATTGTAAATATTGATGATGGATTGTAAAATGAGAAAATAAACTAGGCGATAAAAATTCAATGACATCAAGGAGAGTAAGGATCGAATATGCCCTAACTAAGTTAGGATAAAATATTCCGTAACTGTGCAAAAAATAACTTTGAAGCCCGAGGGTTTTCTACAATAAAAAAACCATTTTGCAGTCTAAATAATTCTCTAGGTAATAAGATGCTTCGGGAAATTAAAGACACACAATAAAAGATAAAAAAAAAAAAATAAAAAAATAAGAAAAACCATACAAATATAAGTCTACTGCACTCAAATATGAGAAGAGGGGACCAAATAAAGGCCTCTCAACCGTAAAGAACAAAAGCAAAGGTTTAATCAGACGAGCAGTTTGTGTGTCCGCACTTGCCCGATTCTCCCGATGAGTTCACGAAGTTAAAGAAAAATACAAAAAAAATGATTTAACTTTTCAAGGAATGATTTGTGCGAGTTGTAGTCTCTGAAGCCTTTGTGTGTTTTGATTGGCTTAATGATTGTCTTGTGTATTGTTTGCTTAAAAAAATTAATACAAAGAAGTTAAGTATTCTAATTTTAATGAAACAACCATACAAATCTATCCATGTTGGACCTCCAAATTTTGTTTTTTTTTCCAGAAAAGTTTTTTTTTTTTTTTTTTTTTTTTTTTTTTCTTCTTTTAATCTTTTTATTCCTTTTCATTATTCCTTAATAAAAAAAAAAAAAAATTTTTTTTTTTTTTTTTTTTTTTTAAAGTTTTTTTTTTTTTTTTTTTTTTTTTATTTTTGGGATTAAATGAGGGGGAGAGTTTCCGGTGGGGGGGGTGGGGGGGGTGGGGGTTTCTTTTTTCGTTTGGGGGTTTATTTTTTTTTTTTGTGTTTTGTTTTTTTAAAAAAATTTTAGGCAGGGATGCAATTCTCCTCGGTGCAAGCAGGGTGCTTAGTGAAATTTTACACCACACATTGGCAAACGCAAACTCACTCGAGAGATTTTTGTTTTGCTTCCACTCTCTGCTAGTTATCACAAGTTGAGTGACACCAAAGTGTATATCGTTTGCACCCTCACCACGCAACAGCCCGGAGCGTGTGAGTGATCTCTGAGGAGCACCGAAGAGAGCAGAATTATTTCACCGGGGAGAGTCACCCTGGTGAAAACCTTCATTGTTAGTTTTATACCGCAACACTTGAATTTGAACATATTTACTATGTTACTTATTTCGTAATGTTCTTTTTCTTCTTCTCGGCGTATCCTAGCTTATTGCTTATAGCAATAAGCTTATTACCAGGCTCTGACCTTAGTGTTCTAGATGCACTTCCACAGTTATTAAATTGAGAGCTTTTGAAGCCAATCACCAATGCATGAATTTGTATATTGTGTGTCAAGCACAATGATACTCTTGTGTCCACGGAAGTCAAGATTTTTTTAAGTCCACTGGACAGGGAACCAAACCCGCCGCCTCCGGATTGGTAGTTCCGTGCCTTTACCGACAAGGCTATCTGAGGCCCCTATTTCATAATGTTCATCCCGTTTACCAGCCATTTTTTCTTAATGTTTAGATCAAGGTTTCACTCACGTCAGTGAGGTGGAGTGCTTTTTTGCTCTTTCACTCTCCGTCGTTCACACTGCAGTGAGTGTATGAACGCTCAGTCAGCGAACTGTCAATTCTCTCGCTCTCCCGTGTTGTGTCGAACAATCTCTACAGTGGTGCAGGAAAAAATCTCCGTAGAGACTGAGTGAGATTCACCAAAGAGAGCAAGAAATGTGCACCCGGGTGATTCTCCCCAGAGAAATCGCAATCCTGGTTACAGGTCATGGTCGCCTATTAAACTATTAAGTTATTGTCATAATTTGGATACGTCAAAACATTTGTTTTTCCTCATTCTTATCTGTATTTTGATCACGACAGCCCGTGTTGTGCTTCCTTGTACGTTATCCTTATTGGTACGTTTTATTTTAGCTGTTCAAAAGAAAACCTCAATAAAAATATCTTAACGAAGTGTTGCTTGACAATAAAGAATCATGGTTTGAAACTACACCAACAAATGTTTAAAATTTCCAGCTTGAAGGGCCACCCTAATGCAATATAAGGAAATCCCTTACCCCTATTGAAATATCACTTACAATATGTTGACAGTGTCCTACGATAGTTTTCGAAATGTTTAAATAGATTTGTCCTCAATATGCCTTTCAAGTTCTCAATTTTTGGAATTTTTGAAATTTTACGACAAAAACAACACCTTATTGGAAAGCAAATGAACCACCATGATGAAATATCACATATTAAACGGTCACAATGACCTAAGATGACGTAGAAGATGTTCAAATACTATTATCTTCACTATTCCGTTTAAATTCTCATTTTTTTAACCCTACTGGAAAATAAGCAAGTCACCCTAATAAAACATAATGAATCTAATGTTGACGATGGCCTACAATGATGAAAGAAGTGTTAAAATACTATTGCTTTCAATATCCCTTTAAAATTCAAATTTGTTTTTATTTTTTTTAATTGTCAACAAAAATTACCACCCTAATGGAATATAAGTGAGCCACCCAAATGATGTATAAAATTTCAAATGTAGACAATGGAGCGTTTGTAAGAGAGATGTTTCAATATTATTATTTCCAGTATTTCATTCAGATTCTAATTGTTTTAATATATTTTTAAACTTTTCAACAATTGAACTGACACCCTTCATTTTAAACTCAACTCGACTCCCCCAAATCGAAACATTTTTCCAGTCCCAGAGGGTCGATTTTTTCAAGGGTTTCATGTATTTTTTTTCTAAAGAAAAATCGATCTCGGAAATTTCCAATATCGAATATTTCCAATTTAAAATGTTGACCGCTTTGGGGGTTCACTTAACGAAGGCCGATTGAGCTCAAATTTTGCATGGGGACTTTTTTTCGAGGAGACTGAACTTTTGAGCACTACCCGGTTTTGAAATTCGAAAAGTCGATTTTCATTGGTACAGATTTCAAACTTGTAAAGCACGGACAGTTTCAAACTAAATGAGTTCAAAGTTATGTGGACCATATTTCAAATCATTTAAGTAAAAGGGAGTCAAAATTTCAAAATATGCATCAGTCTTTTGGCAAACTCTTTAAAAAGTATTTAGAAGAATATAATCCAACAAAGAAATAAAGGTCCCACAAAGATGTTAATGATGTAAATGTAACGCAAAATATAAGGATTTGATTTAAAACAACTAACTTAAAAGAGAAGTTTGAAAGCGGTCTAGCTGTTACATTTTTCAATAATTTGAAGCCAGTAGCAGCACGAAAAAAAATAAGTGCTTCTATTTACATGGTGTACACATCTTTCTCTTTTGTATATTCAGTGCGATGTTTCGTTTAGTCGCACCTGCAACATAGTTATCAATGAAAGTAGATTGGATTTTTTTTTATTTTTATCTATTTATTTACATTTTGAATCGAAACTTTGACCATCGTTTCATCAAAAATAGCTCATTTGTCTAATTTGAATTATTGAAAAATATAAAAAATATGCGTTGCATTTGTTTGGCTGTAATTCGAGTTCAGTTAAAACAAAAACTTTTTTGAGTTCGAATCACCATTCAATATTTGGTTTGATCCTCCATTGGTCTTAATAACCTCAAAGATTCTCTTTGGGATTGAAGTTTCAAGCATTTGGACCGTATTATGATCAATTTGTTCCCAACATTTCTTATTGCATCGTTTTAGCTCGGCAACGGTGCTAAATTGGCGTCCATTTGCATAAACCTTTGCTACCATCATGTTCTTAATTGGGATACAATCCGGGCTTCATACTGGCCATTCAAGCACAGAGAACAGACGTTCATCTTCGGTCTGCTACTTGTGTAAAACTTTCAACCGACATTTCAAATGTATGTCGTTATGCTCCTGTTAGGCGGCGCTGCAGTTGTGCGATAACTGTCATATCAATGTTTATCAATAAAAAGCCTAGCACATAACCTGAACATTTTTGTTTGTTTTTCTCTGCACTTGTTTTTTATACCGGCTGCCCTTATTAACTTTTACACACGTTTTTCAAGAAAAGTTATATGGACATCAATGTCTGTTCTCTGTGATTCAAGTCCGCGAACCAGGCCATTGTTTGTCGTAAGACATGAATTGAAGTATTTTCTTGCTGGAAAATTTACGAATCATCACAATTATTCTCCACACATAGGATCAATACATCATCCAACAGCTTGCAATAAGAGTTGGAATTCATTCCAGTAGAAATCCAGCAAATTGGCAACAGGGAATCGTATGAAAAAGGCACCCCATTCCATTGCGGTTCCATCACCAAAATTTTGATTGGGTCGCGTTACAGATTTATCCCTCAAATCATGCCAATAGTGACTATGGCAGTCCGGACCATTCAAGTTAAATATTTTCTCATCGGAAAATATCACTTGGCGCCATTCATTACTCCACTGCATGTGCTTTTGTGCAAATTTTAGCCGGTTCTCCTTATGCAAGTGTGTAAGTTTGAGTTTCGATTTTGGTTTCATCCATTTCATAGTTGGTTATAACTCGACTTACGGTAGTTTTATGCACTGAGAGGTCGAGCTTGTTGTTAATTTGACGACAGCTAAAAGGATTCTTGGTTGCTTTTTGCCGAATTTATCTTTTTTGTCTGGCTGTCAACTTAGAGTTTTCTTTAGTATGCGCCTTTATCCCATAAGTTTTGGGATGTTACTGGTAGTTCCGAATCACTTTTTTAGACATGTTGATCTTTCGGGCAATCGCACGATACGAAGCGCTTGTATCCACCAAAACCCGGATTAGGCCCCAGGAAGCAGGACGATGTTTGAAAGAAAGCGCTTGAGCTTACTCAAAGATGTCACGAACACATGCATATGTAATCGGATTTGCTGCACTTTTTTTTCTGGTGTGGCTTAACAAATGCATCGCACTGTATATATATTCATTCGGTACCAAGTCTTCCCAAAAATTGTCACCCCTTTTAACCTCGGGTAAACCACGAACTAAGTTTTACAAAAAATAATATTAAGTCATGTTAATGTTATCAAAAAACCATTAATTATCGGCTCCGTAAAGCTAACGCGATTAAGCCTCCCCATTAAATGAACAAGATATAAACAAAAATCGGTAGGATACTTTTTAAAATGTCTCTCATCCCAGTTGGTCTGGTATCTATTCCAGTAGGCACCATTAGAATTTTCTGAGACGAAAAATCTCTGACCACGCTTTCCTTCGGAAGGGAAGCAAAACCTTTGGTCCCGGCCCATGTGATGATGGGTTCGATTTGTAGGATCCAGTTCGTCTCCCCTGGTGTGGCGAGCCAGCCTCAAGCTGAAAGTCACGTTGATTCGAAAAAACAATAACAACCTACATTTCTAAAAAATCTGAAGCATGCGAAAGAAGTATCCTTGAGTTTGGAAATCTGGGTACAACATTTGAATCGCATTGGTAGTAGTTGGTTTATAATCCGTGAGTGTCACGACAGAGTCCCATTCTTATCCGAAATATTAAGCTATTTTATTGGATATCTCAAGATTCACGTATACATTTCTTCTGATTTCTTTGGCAGTCCGAAACATACCAAGGGCACAACACTCACTGATGCACAGTTTTAAGAACAGTATAACTCCAACTTAATCTTTGTGGACTGTATCAAAAGCTAAATAAAACATATTTGACGCAGCCAATAGTTAAAGTAAAAATGTAAATATTTAAATATATCCTATCACATACATTAAATACCTAAAGAGGTTATGAGGTTGTTCAAAGATTCAGTAACGAATTCTAACTAATTTCTTTTAAGGAATTCAAAATTCAGTAGATGACTGAGTTTTATTTTTTCCCAACAGAAAATTAAAGATTTCAAACAATTGCAAAATACAAAAAAAAATTGATTCAAAATAGACGCCAACAGAAAAATTGTGAGTGAATGAGAATATTTCTAATGAAGAACATAATCAATATAACCAAACAATGTCACGTAAATATGTCAATCGTATATGTGAATAGAATTAGGCTCTTTTTAAAGAGCAAAAAAAAAATCAGCATCTAATTTAACGAACACCAAATTCCATGAACGTATACGGAAAGTAATAGATTATTTGTACTTTGAAAATATTGGTTGTCTTTTTTTCGCATTTGTTGAATGAACGAGATTAGTCTTAAAGAATAAAAAAAAATCAGTATAAAAGATTTGATCTAAGAACTGTGGGAAGTTTGATAAAAGAAAAAGTTTGATAAAATCAGTTTTAAAGTAAAAGAAAATTCAAAGTTCAAGATGGGTTATGAGAAGAAGGATAAACATATGTTAAACTGGGTTATTACAAACTGTTGCAAATATTTATAACACTCCATTGGTCGTGATTTCCTTGCCCAGTTAAAAAGAGCACTGTCTATAAATTTCGTGTACTTTTCGTCAATTTTAGTCAAATTTTCAATTGACACAAATGCGTTCGGTTTAAACTCCGGGATTTCGAAGGCACAATTTCAACTTTTTGTCCCTGTGGTGTTTCGTTTTTCTCGACGTTTTGTCCTTTTGACATTTCGACGCTTTTCACGATTTGTCTTTCGAAATTTTGGCGTTTGACTTGTCCCTAGACCAGTTCCATTGGACCGAAAATGGCGATCTTTCCGATTAAAAATCTTCTCATACCCCCTAGGTGTAGATTAATTGCCATCCAATAAACAAGTGAACCGCTTTTTATTCAGAAAATAAAAGGAAAATTAAAATATTACCAACAAAATATTTCTAGGTGTTGAAATTCTAATCAAATTTGATTTCTGAATCTGTCCAAATCAACAAGTGCTAAAACAACAACATTTCCACCAAGAAATCATTGATGAAAACAAAATTCAATTTTGAATGTAATGAAAACTTATTTAGACAACTAATCATCAGACCTGCCTCCTTCGAAATCACCTGATCAGATGTCAGACCAGTTCGATTCATCCCCAGCTCACGTGCCACGTGAATAATCCCCCTCTCTGAAAATAACTAGCTTTGTTTAAAAACCAATCATCTATCATCACCCAATCATCTCAAGCATTTAAATCTTCTAGAGATTTTACCAGCTTCTGATCGAGCACCGATCGTGGCCAAAATAAAACCAATTATATTTTTATTTGGCCACTCGTTTGACCCACTGCCACGCTCTGTGTACGACTAGCAGTAGCCTACATAACTTGGTCTCCCACTTTCCTAGTTCCAATCCGACAAACTGTCAGCATGTCGCTCGACTCGACGCGACTCGACTCGGCTGCCCGTCACCAATTCTCGCCGTTCGAAGTGTTGAACCGATTGGACAAGTACGCACTTCCTCAGCCCTTTCGGTTTCAGCATTTTGCTAGAATTCAGCCCTGACAGAAACTGATGGGCAGTGGACAATGACTCCCGATCGAAAACAGTGTCTACGTAGAGAAGCGGACGACTACCCAGAATTCCACTGGCAAGGTGCCAACAAGAAAGACAAAATCTTGACAGGTCTTATGTAAAAGCACGGAAGATCGAGTCGTTTCCTCGTCTCTTCCGAAGGTCTTTTCCGACAGTGAGCTTAGGGCGGTTATTGATTAACAAGTCATGCGGCATACATGCAAGCAAAGACCTACCTGATAACGTCCGCTACTTCCAGGTGGGAACACACTTCGAATGACGGCACCTCCCATGGTTTTGTAGATAAATCCATAATCGTTTGACGTAACAGCATCCGTTGAATCTGCAGCGCTGTCCTGGACTACGGCCAGCCCATTTGGACCGAACGCAGCCGGATCAGTGGCTGCCTCAACTGGAAGTTGTTCAACTGCTTCCGGATTCTCCATACTGCCTGCTGGCGAGGACAACGATAGTCCTGTCAATAGGGATGGTGGCGGCGGTGGTAGATAGCTAAAATCACACTGCACACTGAACGGTTTAGTCGCCGTCGAAGGCTCGAGGATCAGTTCGTTTTCGCTGCTGGTGCGCGAATGCTGCGGGGATACTTTGTTCGATTGGACCGGCGAAAGGGAACTCGAGTTGCAGTAGCCGCTCGACGAAGTCGTACTGCTTGATCGGGAGTGTGACGGAGACTGAGTGCTGCTGGTGTTGCTGCTACCGATTCCACTGCTGCCGCCGCCGTTGTTGAATGTGATCGTCGTCGTTGCTGTCGGTATTGGTGGAGGCGGTGGGTGCTGCTTTCGGTGGGTGTTATTGTTGCAGTTGCGGCACACGCACACGAGTAAGTTCACACAGAACACAAACACACGGGAAATGGATTGTTATGGCATGCAAGGACATGAAATCGGAAATCAATTGATTAGAAATGCATTGTTTTGAATACTTCAATGTGGCATTGATCCTACGAAACGATGAGTGTTTGACTTGAAATCGAAATTTTTTAATTCTGGGAGTGTCGTAGGAGGGAAGTCACCTTCTTTTTTTCGAGTACATTCTCGGGGACCTTATTAATATTGCACATTTGCATTCTATTCATATGTGACCATTAACGACCACCAACTGTTAACGAATCTATTGCGCAACACGAAATGACTTAATTTTAGCTTTAAGAAATCGAAGAAGTGTTTGCCCGTTTTTCGCAAGGCAACAAACAGAGGTAAAGCATGACGCCACGGGGAGACGTTTCCTCTTTATCATGTGACGTCCACCACCCTATCGGTTAGAGGCGGGCGGGGTGCATTCTTATTGGTATTGTTTCGCGAAACTCGAAAAGAAGCTCAGTGAAAACGCTATCGCCAAATTGACGACTTGCCTCAACTTGCGTATACGTTTGCCTGCTTTCACACCTAAATCATGTCAACTGAATACTCTTACGGTTGTACGTTTCTTGTCAGTTAAAAATAGGATCAACACACGGCAAATCGGTAGTGTAAGAAGAAAATCACTCTTTTAGCAAAAAAAAAAAAACACAACAACAACAAAGCTCGTCCAAAGTTGATAATATGCCTCAATTGGCGAATGGATTGCATTGAGATACTTACATTGGTGGCATATGGCGACTGTGCGCGACCGTTCAGATTGGCATGAGCGTTGAGGGCAGCTGAGATGGCTTGAACTCCAGACTTTTGTCCGCTGTAGGGATGAGTTTAGTAAATCAATAGTTAGTGAGATTGTTTCAACGACGATTCCTTTCCTTAAAGATAAGCACAAGCTAAGACACAGAGAGTAATGAAAGCGAGTAAAGAAGTGACAGGGAAGAAAATGAAAACCTCTACTAGTAGAACTATACGGAAACAGATAGCACACCTCACCAGTTTGCAGACCTGAGTGACTCTCTACTGCGGTTTCGATTGATAATGAGAACGAGTTGACTAGTTACTTACAATGTAGTGGAATGTGCATGCGAAGGTGTTTTTTTTAAGTCGGAGACGCACGTATGCAGTTGATGCGATATGGCTCGGTCGCTTGCTTGTTGACTCATATTACGGCTACTGGGAATTGATGTGACTAGTACAAGTAGTGCTTGTGACAGGCGGAAGATATATGCGTACTTGAACATAAATGAATGTTTTTGCAATCATGATAACAAAAATGGAATATAACAATGGTTTGATTCATAGAGTACGGCCGAATTTTACGGTTTTTTTTAAATCTCATTTTGAGCCATTTTGCAATTGCAAATTCGTTATCTGCATAGTAAATACACCCGAAATCCAAAATTGCATCATCTTTGGTGCAATGAAACTGTTTCTCATAAGAGCGATTACTATTTTAGAAAGCTCCATCTGTGTGATCCTCGATGGTACAATCTCTTTATCAATTTAATGACATTAAACAAATATAGTTTAATTGATTTAAATTTAGAGATAAAAGTCTATAAGATGCCGTAAAATATTGTTGCAGATAGGAATAAAATCTAAAATAGTGCCGTTTAAAAATTATCAATATTTTGTTCTATTTTGGATCTCTCTCATAGTGCCATCAACAGGAAGCTGTGAATGGTACAATCTACTGTAACTTGTGTTTTAAATCAGTACAGCAAACGTTTGACTATCGATCGAAAGATAAAGTGTGGCAATCATGGATCTCCGTATAAGGTAGAAGATCACAAGCGGGTAGTGAAAGCTTTCAAGAGGAATCCAAACAGTTTGAGGTGTGGCGAAAAAATTGCATTTGAAAAAACGCGAAGGACTACACACGTACGCCGAATCGCGATGAACGGCAAAATATGGTGGGGACACAATGGTCATACGCTTTTCTGGCCAGATTTAGCCTCATGTCATTACTCAAAAGATAGTCACTCCAATACCTTTAGGGTATTTTCGTAACTTGTCCGTGGTCAGATTAGAACTCGTGACTTTTGCGTGAGCGGTATGGAGGGGGAAGAAGTGTGGTGTCTCGTTAGGTCATTTGTTTACTGCTGACTTTACTCCTGCGTTAGTTTTTTGCGGTTAGTACAACGCATTGTTATCGATGTTTTGCACTTGAAATAGAAGCAGCTAAAGTATCATCAGCCACCATCGTTGAACAGTGCAACTGTTGTGTTTAATGACACAACAGGCATAAGTATAATTTAATTGTTTTTCAAGTCCAGTAAATTGCTATTGTTGTTAAATATTGCCTGTCACCACGTCCAAAATATCTAATGCATGCAAATTTTTGGTCCACTACAAATTGTTGCTTTGTCAAATACCGATTGATTTTAATTCTTCTGGGACCATTTGAAAGGTGATCTATACCAGTATTTCCTTGTGGTTATAAAAAATACCGGATTTATTCCTACTATTTGGAGAACAGGATTTTATTGCTTATGTTATGATGCGATTTTCATAACATAGAATCTCGATTGGAAGTGATCACAAAGAAGGGCAAAATATAACCAAAGTGGTGGTATGCCTATAACTGAAATCGATTCAATGCTTTTCGAGATTTGGCCGTTTTGGTTGACTTTGAAGTGTTGTTTACATTAATGACCAACATTAAAATTTCTAGGAATATTTGACAGGTTGATTGTTATAAATCAACCCTCTGAATAGGCCTTTAAGGAACCCAAAAACCTACGTTGGACCCTTTCTACAAAATTTCCCTAAGGAGTGTGTTAGAAACAAATTGCAATATTAAAGGGTGTACGGAATCAAAATGCGACACACACAAATATTCGGCAAAATTCGCCCGTTCAACCAATCATCTTGAAACTTTCAGAGATTTAAATAAAACATGTTATGAATATTTTACCATGTGTTTTATTCAATATCAATTCCATATCCAAATGTATGAACATTCTTCTTTACACTACTCATAAGGTCCTGTGCAACATTTGGACCAACTTTTTTTTGCGTGGCAATCCATTTTTTCTTCATATCTTCCTCCGATTTTACTTCCGATGCTTCCGAAGTGCCTGTTGCATGATGGCCCAGTACTTTTCAATTGGCCGCAGTTCCGGTACGTTCGGGGGGTTGAGATGCTTCGACGCGAAATTGACCTCCTTAGCCTTGTACCACTCCAAAACCTCTATCGAGTAATAGCACGGGTATAAATCCGGCCACAAAATCGTAGGACCATCGTGTGACCTAAGAAGAGAAAGTAAACGCTTTTGGAGGCATTCCTTTAGGTACACCTGCCCATTGACCGTTCCAGTTGTCACGAATGGGGTGCTCCGCTTTCCAAACGAGCAAATTGCTTGCCAAATCATCTATTTTTTGGCAAACTTTGACATCTTCTGCTTTCTAACGTCCTCAGGGACATCGAATTCATGATGAGCAGTGAAAAACTGGAGCCCCGGAAGCTGCTGGAAGTCTGCTTCTACATACTTCTCATCATCCATAACGAGGCAATGTGGTTTCGTCAACATCTGGGTGTAGAGATTCCGTGCACGTGTTTTATCTACCGTTTTCTGCCGTTTATCGCGATTAGGCGCCTTTTGGACTTTGTACGTGTGTAGTCCTGCACGTTTTTTCGCATCTTGCCCGAAAGTTTTGGTTGGATTCAGTTTCTTCGCCACACCTCGAACTGAGCTGTTGGGATTCCTCTTGAAAGCTTGAACTACCCGCTTGTGATCCATAACACTATACGGAGATCCATTTTTGCCACTTTTTTCTTTTCGATCGATGGTCAAACGTTCGTGGTACCAATTTAAAACACAAGACACCGTAGAATGTACCATTCCCAGCTTCCTGCTGATTGCACGATGAGAAAGATCCGGATTTTTGAGGTACGTGCGCAACATTTCTTTACGCCACTGCTGTTCTTCCGACTCCATCTTCGCAACGATTGCACATCTGCTAGTGAAACTAACACATCGTAAACAAATACAAATTGAACTAATTCCACCCAAAATTTCAATAGAAAATACCCAACGGGTAAAAAGTTACAGTAATTTAAAGTGGTGCAATTCGATTCCGTACAACCTTTATTGAAAGCTCTTGCTCCATTCTGTTTAAAGCTACTTGGAAGTAGAAGAAAACCTGGACAAAGACAATCGAACTTCGACCGGAAGGTAGTCATCCTCATCAACCAAAAAAAAAATCAATGTCGATTCGTAATTTGCCAGAAATAGTAGAGCAACGGTTGGAATGGAGTACCGGATCATAATTCTTTAATTAAACTGTTAGAATGGTGTACCGGATTGTAATCTTTAATGCAACAGACTAGATTCGGGCGTTATCTGGCTTATATATTCATGAAATATCCCATGAACTTATGCCAAAAACAGTATTCCTTTGGTGTGCATTAGATAATACAGAAAATAACACGTTTCTTTCAAACTGTGCAGGCTAAAGCTCAGTGCAGTATATATCTGGGTGCACTGCATACTTTTTTTTAAAGGAATGTATCGAAAATTAGCTATCCAAGTACATTTGCGTTACACGCATGTATTTGTAATGGTTTTGATGTGTTCATCATAGCATGCTGTGCGTTTGACTGTCATCTTTCGTTTGATTTCTTGTTTGCACGGTTTAAATTCTTTGATTTCAAAATGTCGCGAATTGAATAAGACGTGTAAATTAAAGTTTTGGACACATGGCTACGTGAAAAGGGTGTAACTAAGTGACATTTGGCGAAGTGCTTTTCAATTTATCAAGCAAGTGTAAAATCCAACATAAACAAGTTTAGAGAACACTGTTCTTAGCTAGGAAGAGACAGGAAACCCGGATCTTCCAACCCTTAACTGGATCAGAAAGATGTAGCTCGAATTGGGAAAAAAAAACAAAGGTCAAACGGTGCGTATCAAAAAAAGAAAAAAACCGTAAAAAAAAAAAAAAAAGAAAAACACAAAAAAGAGTGCGGAAAAGAAAAAAAACGTGGAAAAAAGGGGGGGGGGGTTTGTTTGCGGGTTTTTTGGGGGGGGGGGGGGTTTTTTTTGGGGGGTGTTGAAACTTTTATAAAAAAGGAATCAAAAACCCTTCCAGGTCCACAATATTAAGGAGTGTATCGAATACAAGCTATCCACATACATTTGCGTTGTACGCATGTATTTGTGATGGTTTTTTATGCTCTGAACACTGCATGCTGTGCGTTTGACTGTCAGCTTTCTTTTGTTTACTTGTTTGTGCGGTTCAAATTCTGCGTTTTCAAAATGTCGCGTATTGAAAAGGAAGTGAAAATTAAGGTTCTGGACACATGGCTAAGTGAGAAGGGTATTACTATGCGAAAATTGGCGAAGCGGTTTGGAATTCATCATGCGAGTGTTAAAACTATCATTAATAAGTTTGGGGAACACTATTCTTTGGATGAGCTACCAGGAAGAGGCAGAAAACCCGGTTCTTCCAACCCGAAACTGGAGCAGAAAGTGGTATCTCTAATCATGCAGAACAAATCAATGTCAATACGTGATTTGGCCAAAAAAAGCAGGAACGAGTGTCGGAATGATCCAGCGTATCAAGAGGCGAAACCACCTGAAGACCTACAAGAAGCAGAAAATCTCGAAACAAAGAGCAGAACAGAAGATGCGAGCAGCAACAAGGGCCCGGAAATTGAATTCGCGTCTTTTGCAGCGTCCGGATGCATGCGTTTTGATGGACGATGAGACCTATGTAAAGGAGGACTCAAAAACCCTTCCAGGTCCACAATACTTTACTGCCGTCATTGGGGAGGGTGTGAGCGATGCGGACAGGTCGATTCAAGTGGAGAAATTCGGTCGAAAGGTACTGGTATGGCAAGCAATATGTTCCTGTGGTTTGAAGTCATCCATTTTTTACACTACCGGGACAATAAATGCGGAAATCTATCGATCTGAGTGTCTCCAGAAGAGATTGTTGCCTTTATATAAGAAGCATAGTACACCTCCACTGTTTTGGCTGGATTTAGCGACGGCTCACTATGCCAAAACCACTCTCAATTGGCTTGCGGAAAAGGGTATGGATTTCGTTGAGAAAAATATCAATCCACCAAATTGCCTTCAGCTTCGACCCATCGAATGTTACTGGGCAATCGTGAAGAGGGTCTTCAAGAAGACTGGTAAGGCAGCTGGGAACATGCAGGAGTTCAAAAAAATTTGGGCTCAAGCGTCCCAAAAATGCGATGCAACACTTGTCCGGAACTTGATGAAGAGCATTCGATCCAAAGTTTGAAAATTCGTGAAGGAATAACTTAAATTTCATCCGGTCTTCATTATGTTCAAGTTTAACCTCGTACAATAAAGGATCAATTTTCTGTATGAATAAAATATCGGTTTTCAACATAATTTGAAAGAAAGTTTGTGGATAGCTTATTTTCGATACACTCCTTACACTCCCGTCGTAGGAGAGGATGTAAGCAATGCAGACAGGTCAGTTCAAGTGGAGAATTGTGGGAGAAAAGTGGGGGGGGGGGAAAAAATATGTTCCGGGGGGGGGAACTTTCCTTTTTTCAAAAAAAATAAGGGGGGAAAATATATGGGGGGGGGAAAAAGGGGGGGGGGTTTTTAAAAAAAAACCCTTTTTGTTTGGGGGGGTGGGGGGGGGGGGGGGGAAAGGGGGTGGGGGGGGGAAGGGGATAGTTTTGGGGGGGAAGGGAAAATAAAAATGTCCCTGCGGTTGGGTTGGGGGGGGGGAAGGGGGGTAAAAAAGGGGGGGGGGGGGGGTGGGGGGAAAACTAAAGAATTTCATAAGGATCAACTTATGAACGATGCATTGAAATTTCATAAGCCTGACTTATGAATGGATTTTATTTCACACGACGTTGTTCTTGTACGCCTTTAAGCTTCTCTGTTCATAAGTGTTGATATATACTAGTGGTTAAGTCACTGGACCCATAACCTCAACGTACATGGTTCGAATCCAGGCTGCTCCATGTTTTTATTTTTTCAACTTCATTATATTTCATAAGGTAAATTAATGTCATTCATAACGATTTCTTGTGGCAAATATTCATAATGCGATCTTTTGAATATCAAAAGTTGATTTCGCTGAGTGTAGGCGTCCAAAAAATGTGATGAAACACTTGTCCGTTACTCGATGAAAAGTGTTCCATCAAAAGTTTGCAAATTCGTGAAAGAATAATATTAATTTCATTCGGTCTTTACGATGTTTAAGTTCAATCCCATACAGTTGACATACAATTGTAGACAACCAAATAGGGATCAAAAGCAGAACAATGTGGCCAGAATCCGTGCCAGAAAACGGTTCGGGTAGATGTTCCTGCCAAATTCAAGTTTGTGTTTGCAGATAAATTTGCACGTAAATACCTGATTTGACAAGGTATCTGTAGCTGCGGATCCCACAATGAACTTGTCATGTTTTGGCCAGATCTAGCAAGCTGTCATTACAGTAGAACAGTGCTACCGTGGTATGAAACCGAGATTCAGTTTATACTGAAAGAACTTAACCCACCAAACTGTCCCCAGCTCAGACCGATAGAGAGATTTTCTGCAATTATGACGAGGAAGCTGAAAGTGAATGACAGTGTCGTCAAAAGCATCAATGAATTGAGAGCCAAGTGGAATAAGATTGCCAAAACGATGGATGAGAATAATGAGCGCCGGTTGATGAAACGTAGTCCGGGAAAAGTCCGCAAATTTCTTCGAAATCGAGATGATTATTTTTTTTGTATTTTCCCTTTAAAGTTCACATAAAGCCGAACATTTAAGTTATAACAGAATACTATTTTGTTAATGTATATCCGAAATATGCGCAATAGTCTATGTACCAATTCTACCTCGTATTGTCATCGGAATTGCCAGGAAGGTGCTTTCCAGAAGTCTAAACTAATGAACAGTTATCGTCGAAGACTTTTTTCACGACAAAACAAATAACGTGGGTTTAAATATTTTAAATAACATGGTGTCTTCTATTTTTTTTATGATAGTTAGGTTATCTTGTGGTGACAGTTTCATAGTTCATAACTTCACAAGTATGGGTGTTTTTGCTTACTTCAGTAAAAAGCAAGATAGAAGGATGCTGTCAAACGTTAGCTTGTAGAGAATTTAATATCATGCAACTCTTTTGAAAATTCAATTTATCTAGTTCGTCATTTGACTTTGCAAGAGCTGTATTCTGATGTAATTTAGGGTCCCTAGAAATCTGTTTTTAAAACGTTATATTTTAGTTTCAATTGTTTAGACTCGTCTTTTTTTTTGTAAAACACATCAAACAAAAGTTGGGAGCTGTTGTGGTTGTTTGGGCGAGATATGACCAAAAACCTTTGAACGTCTTGATTTTATTGGTCATAAGGAACATGGCATTTTTTATGATCTGACGGATTTTATGCTTAAATTACCACAAGCTTCTCATTATATAGACAATAAGTCCGATGAACTAAGTTGATTAAATAAATAAAATAAAGTAAATATTAAGATATACCAACAAACATTATTCAGCAAACATGTGTGACATAAAATACTCAACACTAAGGGCATCTTCAGCGGTGGTCTATTTTTGGAACAACTTTATACTTGATTTGCATCAGCAAAACTTGAATAGAACAAGCTTAAATACAGGGTGCGGCAGAAAATAATGCGAAAATGTTCAAACTTGAGTATTGGGTTAATTCGTGTAGCTAGTGACTAATTTCTTTCGAAAGTGTATTTGCTTATGTTTACTTTCAAGTGCTGCATCCAAACATTATATTTGTTTTATTGCAAATTCGTCAAAATGTTCGCGAAAGAAGTAATCACGAGTTTATTGCTCGCCCAGAAGAAGCCGAAAGAGATTGCCAAGGTGGTAGGGTGCCATTTGGCAACAGTTTACCGCATAAAAAAGTCCCTGCAGAATGGTCCTAAGCAGCGGAAGCCGGGAAGCGGACGTGATCAAATCGGTCCGTGCAAAAATTGCTCGCAACCCGGTGCGTCCATAAGAAAACTTGCAAAAGAAGCCAATATTTCGGAGAAATTCATGCGGAGAATCATCAAAGAAGACCTGCATGCATCTTCCAGAGCCAGAGTGAAACGCCACTTGATTACGGACCGGGTCAAGGAACTACGAGTGACTCGTTCCAAGAGTTTGCTTTTCTTGTTGAAGAAGAAAAAAATTATAATCCTGTTCTCCGACGAAAAGCTTTTCAGCATCGATGCTGTGGTCAACAGCCGCACGGACCGGTTCATTTCACCGCAGAAAATGGAGAACGTTCCGGAAAAAATAAAATTTAAATTTCAAACCAAACATCCGGCTGGTGCCATGATGTTTGGCTTGGTGGCGTCCAACGGTTTAAAAATGCCGCCTGTTTTTATTGATGCTGGAGTTAAAATCTATACCGAATATCGGTATTTAAAAGGACCAAGTGCTTCCCTGGGTGAAAGCCAACTTCTCCGAGGACCAAAACGTTGTCCTACAGCAGGATGGAGCGCCGTGTCACACGTCCAATCGAACCCAACAATGGTTGAACGATAACATGAAGTTTTGGCCGAAGGATTTGTGGCCCCCTAGCAGTCCAGATCTTAATCTGTTGGATTATTTGATTTGTGCATATGTCGAAGCAAGAGCCTGCAAAACATCACACCCTAGTGCGAAAATCCTGAAGTCAACCATAACACGCACATGGCAGTCAATGTCGGAGGACTACGTCCGAAAGGCATGCTCTGGCTTCCGGCGTCGGCTCGAGGATGTTATTAATAAAAATGAAGGACACATTGAATAATTTTTTTTTTTAAAAGACTTCATAAAGATAACTGCACTCGAAAGTGTTGATATTATTGCTTGAATTAGTTGAAAATAGGATTTGAAAGAAATAGAACAAATTTTCGCATTATTTTCTGCAGCACCCTGTAGACCAATTTTGCGTTCCCCGCACCGGTGTTGTATTTCTTGTTGTTAAACCCGCTAACACCTGTCATCCTGTCAATCATTCAACATCAGAGATCACACATTGAAACTTCCAATAGGTTTATTCATCTGCCAAGATTCATGTTCTGTCAAGTTTATTAAATTTCCACCCAATAGATATTCCGAAGTTCATAGATATTGAGAAAATAATTTTCAAAGAACTCGTTTAGTTTCTAGAAGCTTATATAAGTTCTGACCAATTCATGTAACTGCCGAGACAGTTTTAAAGCTGTCGAATATGAAATTGAATAATATAATATTTAAAAAAGATTCCTGGAAAAATCTGAGTTTTTGAACTTTCCTTCCGCGAAATACGAATTGAACGAATCTTCAAGATATCATCGGTTTCTCCCAGATAGCTTGTCAAACCTGCTCTTGTAAATCGTATCCTCTCCCCCAGAAGATAAGCCTGAATTTCCTGATCCCCAGTAAACTTGCTGAAAGTTTCTATATAATAGGCTTCTCTAAAATGTATCTGTACTAGCTTGCGAGTGCTAGTCATGACCAATCCATCAATGAACCGATAGTTCACTTTGAAGACTACATTACTTTTCTTTTCCAAGCAATCAAAATACTATTCGGAATCGTAATTTGCCACCAAATTAGTCGTAAAATCCACACTAGTCAAACTTCCGGGAGCCTCCTCATTTCGAACTAGTCAGTGTTTCCCGGAAAATGCAGTGGCTGTAAAAAACATAGAGAACCATCCGTTATTCAAGAATGAAACGAAAAGGCAATTCGCTAGCATCGGGAGCAACTTGAGGTAATTATCAGCATCCGAGGCGAGCAACACCACTCTCTGTCCGGCGCCAGCATCAACTCCCACCAAGCACGGTCACTTTTCGGCTCATGAATATACCTCAGCAAGCCTCAATGCTTTTACGGAACAAAAAACACCGGAACAATATCTGCAACAACTACAAAATAGCAGACATTCGGTCCATCGGTCGGCTTTCAAAGTTTTGTTGGTTTGCGCGAGTGTTTCCCGGATAAAAATAACCATACAATAACAATACAATAATATAAAATAACATTAAAATCAATTTCCGACCATGAATCTTATTGCTCATGAATCAGATATATGAATAATGCATATTGTCATTACAATAGATCTACTTTTCCCTCCATATGCTAGGTTTTTCAACAATTGTGAAACAATACAATCAATAGTTATTGACTCAAATTTGTTCGGAAAAAAATGATTTTTTCTATAGTTAAGATACATAACAACCCGCCTTTTCTATTTTCGATGCCTCAATTTACATTAGATTCTATTGTGGAAACAATAACTCCTATTGTCATCTTGTTGTCATGTACAATACTATTAATTGTACACACTAATGATTCTATTGAATGGTTACAATACATTTAATTGTAAATCTATGAGAAATTTTTTTCGGGTTGCGTTAGTTAAGAACACGGATTATAAACATGAATTTTTATTTTGTAAAAGCTGAAGTTTTACTCATTAATTGGTATTGTCACGTTGCGTGTAGTGTTTTGGAACGGTATTTTTCTTGTTCCAAATTTCTGCAAGAATAGATACCACATAACACATACCAGTTTTAAAATGATGCAAAATAGATCCGGTATAGAACAAAATTTACAACACCGGTGCAGCGATGTTTTTGCGTTTGGTCTAAAACAATAAATCTTAACCACGATTTGGATCGCCGTTGTAGATGCCCTAAGACTGCAGACTACAATAAATTTGGAACAAGAAAATTTGAACATAAAACAACAGATGCGCTGCAGAACTAGTGTACCTGTCTAGAAATAACATGATTTATTGATTAAATTTGGCACATGACTTCATTTAAAAAAAGAAACGCAATCATCATCTTAGTGTTCAATTTGATTAAATTATAATTGATCTAATCCAAGAATGCTTTACTATGTTTCAAAAACTTGAAATTCTTATGTTTCTTTGGTCATAAGGTAATCAGTAGCTCTGACGATACGAGAAGTCAGTGCAGTAGATTACAATGTGTAACAGATCTTGATAGCTTTCTGCATTGAACTTATATTGTCTACCATGCAGTGTCTATACGTTGGACTATATTTGTACAGTTTTTGATGCTCAATTGCAATTAATAGTATTGGAAATGTTATGCCTTTTCAGAAGTAAGCTACATAATTTCCAGGTTGATAACTTTTGAATTGATGATTTAATCGATGATTAAGTAACCATCGATGAAGTACCGATACAGATTACTGATTGAATTGAAATGAATCTTCATGAACATATTGATAACGATCAATGATGTCATCTGACAAGTTACTTCACTCTATGAATGAAAAACATTCAAACTCACAACCTAACTTCCGAATAAGCACTTACTGTTCTTTAAAATTACAATCATCGAACCAAATATCGATTCTTCATTACACGAATTAATTATCTACTAGTGGAAAGCGATAAACAACATCACCTTTCCGTTAATACTTTATCACCTTTATGCAACCACGCTCATCTTGAAGCTACTAGTATCGTTTTCATAACACAGTATATATTTTTTTATCGAGTTTCGATCACTATCACTTAGGAAAACAAAAAAAAAACACTATCACTGTTCTACACACTCAGTCCTATGAGCTTTCTACACTACCGATAGAATGTAGTTGTCGATTAGAACGGTTTCGCAAGATACGCTGATGGAAGGAAGCCAGTATGAAAAGAAAGAAAAAAGAGAAAAACGAAAGAAAGACAGAGAAGCAAAAGAAAGAACAATAGAACAGTGTGTCACGGAGTCAGAATAAAGCATAGAAGAAAGAGCGGCTCGGAAGATTGTGATGGGTTTCGAAGAGTGCGATGGCAGATGGCAGCAGGCAGATGTGAGATCCATGCAGGAAGGTTTAGATTTCCTTCTCTATTCCCTAGGAAGAGGAGAGCGATCATTCATACGTACGGTTTGGTAAACGTTACCGGGACCATTCCATTGGTGCCGGGTGGCGGGCTCTGGAGAGCTGCCAAACGGGCGTGGATGTCGCAGTACAACTTGTCGTTCAGGTTGAAATATCCCTGGTTCTTGAGCGACGATCCACAGGTGGCGCACTTGAAGCAATCGGCGTGGAGGTTCTTGTCCTTGATGCGCACGAACACGCCTCTGTGGTCGGTGTGTGGATGATGTTGTTGTTGTTGTTGTTGTTGTTGGGGTGGTGGGTGGTGGTTGTGGTAGGTGAAGAATTTGTTTTTGTGTGTTTTTTTACGAAGTGTTTCACAGACAGGAACAAATTCAACACAACATTTTCGTTCCGAACGGGAATCAAAAAATATAACAAAACAAAACATTAAACTCATGCAACTATATTTTGGCAGGGATTTTGAAGTAACCGTCCAAAATTGGAGTAGATATTGTTTTCGTTTCTTTCTCGATCATTCATTAAGCACTAGCACGCGCATGCAATTCAGGGGGTAATGAAATCTGTTCATCAAAAATATAATACAACTCCTCTCTGTGAATGGCGGGCTTTGAGATGTCCCAAGTCATTTCGATAAAGAAAAACGGAATGTCCTGCAAGTAATCTTACTCTGGATGCATCCTTGGTGGAATACCGCATCTCGGGGCAGTCTGCGGAGCTGGTCGAACTGGTGCCGGAGCTGGTGCTGGAGCTGGTGCTGGGGCCGGTGCTGCCATCGAGGAGGACATCATTGGTGGTTTTGGCAGCGGGTGGTGAGGCTGCTGGGGCTGCTGGGGCTGCTGGGGCTGCGCCTGCGTCTGTGGCTGCGGATGCGGATGGAGCATTTGCGGCGGAACGGGTGACTTGGGTTTAGTCAAGGGACCTACCGGTAGACGACCCGCAGTTGCATACCCACCGATCGCGTGGCTTTGGGTTGCATAGAAGTGCGAAGAAGCTGATTCCAATTTGTGGATTGAATAATGAGATTTGTTTGAGAAGGTGCCATCTATTTTCCGCACACATTTTTTTTTTGCAATTGAAAAGTCACACAAATTGGTGCATGGCAAAACATTTTGGTTTAGAAAACACCATAAAACCAATGTCATATTTACACAGGTAAGACCAACGGCAAACGGCGCGTGAATAGAAGGTAAGGGGAGAAGAGAACAATGAACACGATTAGAACGACACGTGGAAGATCATTATTTACAACTGAGAGCTGCAATAGAGAGAAAGATCATTACTCGACGAACGATGGTGGCATTGAAGTCGCAGATATCGGAAACGGAACCACACACAATTCGGTGGCAGCAGCGCTGTTTCGGAGATTAGTCGTGTCTGTAAAGCTAGCTGAAAATAGGAAATATCTTGACACTCTCATACATCGCTCTCACACACACATTCGCACACGAAAGTGTACGCCAGATTTTGGAGGTCCTTCCGTAGGATTGTTTGCACACTTACACAATGAGACGATCACAAGAGGAGCAAATGTTCTGGCCAGCCGGAAGGCCATTGGTGGCCGATGGAGGCTTGTCGATCGGGGCACTGACGTGCTTTGTGACGACGGCGTTGGTCTGTTGTTGTTGTTGTTGTTGATGGTGGTGCTGCTGTTGGTGGTGGTGTTGTTGCTGCTGATGCTGCTGATGCTGCTGTTGTTGCTGATGATGATGTTGAACCTGTTGATGATGATGTTGCTGCTGCTGCTGTTGATGGTGATGTTGTTGGTGTTGTTGTTGGTGATGGTGGTGGTGGTGGGCTGATTCCGTCGAATTCATTAGATTGACTAAACAGATCAGTTTTATGCGGTTGGGAGGGAGGGTATTAATGAGTTAGTGAAGCTTTTTGTTGTTGTTGTAAGTGTATATTATAGTTGGCTTTCATAATTTCATGGTCTTTAAGTACCAGATGAATATGGCTAACGGTTTGTAACTCAGAGTCAGTACACCCTTTGATTGTTACATGTTTTTCAAATGGAGGCCAGGTAATTTGTATAAATTTAAAACAAAAATGGCCAGGTGATTTGTGTAAATTTAAAACAAAAATGGCAAGTTACAAAAATACTTTACCAAACATGAGATTAAAATAGAATAATATCAGTGAGTGAGAAGAACAGTTTGTATCATGATTTCAAATTAAAATAGCCAATTTTCATCCAACGCACAGTGGGCAAAAATGGACCCAAAATCCTATTAATTTAGACGGCGAAGGGTAGGAGTCCTAAGAAATAGCTTATATTATGAAAAAAATGCGTGGAATCGAATGGTGTTAGTTTCATTTAGGGTTGACCATAGTAAGTATCCCATTTTGCCCGTTTCTCCCCTCATTTTGGAGGCAAACTAGCATTATTACCCAAAAAATCAACTCGGTGCTACTATATTGTACCCAAGTGCACCGTAAATTTGCAAAACTAGCTTGAGAACTGAATGGAACAAATTTTACTTTGATCGGATGCCAGAAAAAGGTCCGTTTTACCCGATTTCCCCCGATAAACTCATATATCATGTGACTAGGAAGATTGGCTCCAGTAATATTACTCTCATTTACACTGAACTTATATAAAAATGTCCGGATAATCGAATGGTGATGGTCTTGTTTAGGTTTGACCTCAAAAAAAAAAGCATGATCTATTTTACCCGATTTCCCCCTCATTATTCGATAAACTCATGGACCATGCGGTTCTGAAAATTGGCGCCAGTAATATTACTCTCACTTGCACTTTACTTATGTAAAAATGTCCGGAAAATTGAATGGTAATAGTCTCGTTTAGGGTTGACCTCAGGAAACGGTACACTTTACCCGATTTCCCCTCCTGAAGACAATGATGCGGCTATCTTTGGCGTGGTCAGATCCAAAAATGTCGCATCTGGAAGCAAATTCCAAATGCTTATCTAGAAATCGATCTGCCGAGGATGACTTTTCTAAGCAGCTGGGATATTACTACGTATACAATAAAGCGACCGTAGATGATGCTGAAGACAATTATACAGCTTCTGATGGAAGCAAAGACAATCATACGTTGTAGAGCAAACTTTTGTAGTCGATGTCCATTTGCATAAACTTTTTTTTCATACTGTATCTTAGGGATGAGATGAAAAATCTTCGAATGAATCTAGTGTTAAAATGACAATCTTTTAAACCACATGGTATATAAGTTTTTTTTTCAAGTTTGAGGGGAGAATCAGGTATAATGGGTAAAATGGGTAAGTACAGTGCAAGTGAGAGTAATATTCCTGGCGCCGATCTTCAAAACCGCATGGTATATGAGTTTATCAAATTATGTCCGGAGAAATCGGGTAAAATGGACCATTTTCTGAGGTCAACCCTACACGAGACCATCATCATTCGATTCTCCGGACATTTTTACATAAGTACAGTGCAAGTGAGAGTAATATTACTGGCGCCAATCTTCAGAACCGCATGGTATATGAGTTTATGCAAGTATGAGGGGAAATCGGGTAAAATGGACCACTTGCTGGCATCCGATCAAAGTAAAATTTGTTTCATCCAGTTTTCCAGCTAGTTTTGCAAATTTACAGTGCACTTGGGTTCAATATAGTAGCACCGAGTTGATTTTTTTGGGTAATAATTCTAGTTTGCATCCAAAATGAAGGGAGAAACGGGCAAAATGGGACACTTACTGTAATCAACCCTAAATGAAACCAACACCATTCAATTTCTCGCATTTTTTCCCATAAGATAAGCTTTTTTTTAGGACTCCTACCCTGCGCCGTCTAAGTTAATGGGATTTTGGGTCCATTTTTTGCCCACTGTGCAGCGGTAGTATCCAATTACAGCGATTTATGAGGAATCCAATACATTGCTAATAGGAAAAGGCCAAATAGGCGTCTATTTCTGCCTTGAAGAGGCCTCATCAGATCATGCCATAGTAGAATTGAAGCCTACTATGAAAAAACCATCGCACAGTGGTCAAAAAGTCGATTTTAACGCTCTCAACTGATAGCTCCCTAAATAGTGGAGCTAGAGCGATGGCGTCTTTGACAAAGTTGATGGATATGACAAGCTTCATATATTGACGGCATGATTTTTGCGATCAATCCCCCTAAAAGTGAGATAAAAATTCAATTTTTTTAGTATTTTAAGATAGAGAGTTGATGTTCCCAGCAAAATTGTAGAAAAAGTCAATATAAACAACTTTGCCCAAGACATATAAATCGTATGTTTCACCCAATTGGAGATAGAGAGCGTTTTATAAGAACTAACCTCCAAAAACACATTTTTCACCGAAACATTTTGTTTTTAATTTTAAGGACAATATAATGTTCCATAAAGTTATTTGCAATATCAAAATACAAAACTTTTTAGAACATACTATACCTGCATTATTTCAGTGGGATGAGTTATTGAACTTTTTTTCCGTTTTTTTCGTCGTATTTTCGACGGCTGTACCACACTTGGGAGCAGGTAAGAGCAGATAAAGTTAACTGCATCTAATAGTTCATTATAAGACCTTTCAAGTGGTGGTTAGTTAGTCCGTCCACGACCGTCTGCTGGGGAGTTATGCTCAAAACAAATATCGATGGTTTTACTATATTTCATGGTTTAAACAGTACAAAATTTTGCGTTGTCATGGTAACCACACCTTTAAACTTATTATTTTCAGCTGAATTTTACATTTTATGTTTAGTCAATATTATTCTTTATTATATGTTTCAATAAAACAACTTTTTTTTATTTTTTTTATAAATTTTTTTTTTTTTTCGGCGGTTTTTTTACGGCCGCGGCTGGCGCGCGCCCCCCCGCCAGCGTCGCTCGGGCGGGGGGTCCCTCCCCCTCTCCGCCAGCCCCCCCCCCCCCCCCCATTGAGGGAGCATCGGTGGGGGCGCAAACGCTTTTTGCCGCGGGGCGCGCCCCCCCCTCGCCATGGGGGGACAAAGCAACACCATGCTGGTGGTGGCTGGGTTCGATTCTCTTTTTGGTCTAGGAGTTTTTCGTTATATGACAAAATTCTCGATTCCCTGGGCAAAGCGTATGATTTTACTTGCCGACACAATCATACTAATGCAAAAATGGTACTTGGCATCGAAAGCTCTTAATTAATAACTGTGGAAGTGCATTTAGATCACTAAGTTGCCAAAGAGCAAGCAATACGCTAATTGTGAAAACAATAAGCTTGAAATGCTAAAAAAGAAGAAGAAGCATCGGAGTGAATCCTTAGATTGCGATTAGAATACTAGAAAAATTGAACAAATCTCACGATTTGAGAGAAGTTCGACTCAAAAATGTAATAGAGTAGACCAGAAATGGTTAAACATTCGTGCAGAAATCACCGTGTTATTTCTTGCAGTTTATCAGAAAAGGTTACAGAACATGAAAAACAGTACATTACTAATCATGTTTTTACTTGGTAAAGTACGATAATCAAATTATAATGTTTTGAAATTGGAAATATCTTCTCAACATCATGGGATTCCGGTAGTGGACAGCAATTTCTGCTAGAACTAAAGATGTGAAGAGAAAGTATCGATAGGGGTCCGATAGCGTTCGGCAGGATGTGAAATTGAATAGAAGTACTATAGTTTGAAATTGAGCGTAGGGCTTTTGTAAAGCTCAATTATTTAACGAAAATAATTCGATGCAGCTTCAGAAGAGACTGCCAAACATAAAAATCGATAGTGGTACGTTAAAAAAAAAATCTGGGCTTTGCTCTCTGACAACTTGCTTACTGAACGAAAGAACGCAACACAGAAATTTAAGAAGAAAACCCAAAGAGTACCTTTAAAAAGATTCTAAGTTATGGACTAATTAGTGGGTATAAAATAAATGATCGCGAATTTTTTTTTTGATGAAGGTTTACAGGCGGGACTCCGAATAGAGTAGAAACCTCTACGTCAGGACATTGATGATATCGTTGCGAAAATCCTTTCGAATCATTTTGCCAGCCGTACATGGAACATGTCGTCCAAGAAGACGTTGTTGCAAATGATTCGGAAGAAGCCACGTTTGAGAATTTTGAGTCCTTTCGTCTGTTTCTTCAATTTGCTTTTTGTTTTTTTGTTAGTCAGTGTTGCGTTTACAAGTTTAATACGGTGTTTCGCAATTTCTTTAGTCTTTTGTTGTTTAGTTCGTGAAGTGTGTCATTTATGTTCTCTGAGAGTCTTCCAAAGCAGTTTTCTCGAACCTAAAATAAGAAGCTATTGTATTGTTACTTGAGCGTTAGAATGAAATAACTTAACTCATTTTGAAGCATATCACGAGCCGTGCAAGGATCATGTCGTCCATAGAGACGCTGTTGACGTTGCCTCAAAAGGTGTTACATTTTCAAGTTTGCTTTCCCTTTCTCTCAGTCATGTTCATGACCACTGTTTTATATGGTGTCGTTTCGTCTTTTTGTTATTTTGTTTGTCAGTGTTTTCTTCAGTCTAATGTAGTTTAGTTCGTCATTTAGGTGCTGTGAAAGTCCGTTTGAGCAGTTTTCTCGAATCAAAAATATAGTTGATTATGTCATCGAGATATTTTAATTCTACTAGTTTTGAGTAATGTCTGATGTTACAAGTCTCAGCAGTCCCAACATGATAATTTTTATGGTTTACTGATGGTACTCATCAGAGAGACGTTTTCATTAAAATGTGTTTGGGAGCTCGTTATGTCTCTTAATGTTATTTTATTAGTCGGTCAGTGTTACGTTTATATGTTCAAGAAGGCATTTCGTAACTTTTTCAGTCGTTTATATTTAAGTGTTGTTCTTATGTGCTTTGAAACTCATCGATGCATACCTCGTCTTCTCACGTTTGATTGACCTATCACTTTGTCCGCCTTAGACAGTTCTTGTCTTCTGAGTGATTCAGTCAAATTCAATAGTTCTATTGTAAAAAAAGTTTACGTTTACTTGACCTTTCATTGCCTTCTTTTTATTAGTCCAGTCCTAATCTCTAAGTCAATTAATCGGTTCAAAGTCTGACATGCATGGGCATCCTAACAATAATTATTTGAGCCTTGGTCAGCTATAAGATTCACTTCTCGGGGGCAAAGTAAAGCTCCATCACGCCTATTCCCTATCTAGTATTATAAAATTTTAGAGAATGAAGCCGTTATAAGATTGTTTGTATACCATTGTTATAATGTGTGGTATTTTTATAATCGCTCTTTGAAATGAGAAATAACAAAATAAGAAAAGTGCCACGTTCCTAGTTTTAATAAAATTTCTACTCAGTGAATCCAACAGTCGATTCCCTACAAATGTCAATAATCTTGAACACATTGTCTATCAATATATACCTGTCTAGCTAGATGTATATTTAGGCGTGGCTAAGGCTCATCATGTCAGGGAACTTTCTCATACAGACGTATCTGATTTTGTAAACAAAGAGAGGAAGTAAGATTTAAACGTAAATTTCTCAAAATTCTCAGCACCATCACGGAAAGTAGCATCACCATCATGTTAGGGAAATTTTATTCCTTGTGCTGGTGGCTTTAGTTTGCATTAAAGTGCTAAGAGTTTCAAGAATCTTACGTATGAATCATTTTTCCTCTCTTTGTTTAAAAATCATATACGTCTGTTTGAAAAAGAACTCGAGAAATATCGATAACCTCTGTCAAGGAATGGTTCAGCAATTACAATAACTATGCGTTAATGCTGAAATTTTCTATGACGGAGATCGTATGCAGTTGTTGTAAAAAGCCTACAAGCGAATTCAAGTTTTAATCTTTTGTAGTTAAAATTTCAGATAGTTATTCAATATGGGTGGATCCATTTTACAGTAGGATGCTCTGAGATGAGTTTTAATAAGAATTAAAACAATTTTATTTAGGTTAAATTCCAAACAACACACCGACCTTGGTTCAATTATAACCAAGTGCATTAATGGAAATTTGACATACTGCCAAAAATCCATACTCCAAATTAATCTACCGCGAATGACATGTTGACCACGTGATTCACCGGATCGTGCAAGCGTATTAGCCAAAATGCAATTACCCAGAACATTTTTTTCCTCCTCCAAAAGTCCATGAAATTATTTGACCGTTTGCCAGCATCCAACTCTGAATATGTTACAGTGTGTCTTCCCGTGTATCGCATGTGTACAAATGTCACAAAAATTCAGATTTTTAGCATTCCAAAGTGTCAGTGATTGGTTAGTTGATTGAAAGCCAAAACGAACGGAAAAAAATAACTCATTCACACGAGCATTGCATAATACAGAACGCGTCATGTAGGAAAGTTTCGACCAAATGAATGAACGGAGTGGGAGAAGAGAGCATGTTTCACGGGACTCTTTTATCAGACGAATGACGAGAAAAAAATGCTCCTCTTCTCACTAACCCACGATCCACGGGGACGGCATGACGGTGCGCGAATGAGTATGCAGTTGTAGTAAATATGTAGGAAAAATCATTCTCAGAAACCGGATGATCGCGCGCTTGCAATATTAATCAATCAACCGATCGGATGTGAAAATGTTTCCATCACCATCATTCAGTAGCTTCAACATACAAGCCAGTGCGAAGTAGTGGGGGAACAGATCCTCATTACCTGGTTCTGGATCGTCACCCTGCTCGTGCAGCAGCTTGTACACCTCGGAGTTGGCCGGCGAGTAGACGCGCTCGTTCTTCTTGAAGTTTACTCTAAAATTAGGGAAGGAGAGGCTTCAGTCGGTCGTCAACATTGAAAACGTTGTCGGTATTCACCCTAGGACACCTCCAGCGAGGACTTCGGCCTGAGAGGACAGAGTTTCGGCGATGGTTTCGTCACTGTACATGGCGACCGGGGTGTTGTATTGCTTGTTGACGATGCTTTTGATTGGATCACCTCCGTTCACCTGCTCCGGCTGTTGTGATTGCTGCTGCTGCTGCTGCTGTTGTTAATAAAATCGGTTTTAATGTTGCAGTTAAAACAAACATAAAACTTGTGAAAACTTACTGCTGGGAAAGGCTTTGCAGCCTGGTTGTGTCCGCTACCGATGTGTTGAGCAGGCTGTGGAGTTGCAGCCAGCGAGGTCTTGGTCACCGGAGTGATGTTTCCGGGCATAGATGGTGAAGGCGATGGGATGGATCCGGTTGGAGTGACCGTTGGTCTCCAGGCGGTGCCTCTGTTAATTTTAAGAGTCATTAATTTCTACCAAAGCTTAAATCAAAATATCAGCCAAACCTGGAAATTGAGAGCTCGAAGGTATTTCCTGCAGCCATGATGACATCCTGAGCTTCCTTGTGACGGAGATTGAAGACGTCGGTGTTGTTGACCTTGACCAGGGCATCACCTGGCATGAGACCAGCCTGATCGGCTACGCTTCCACCATTTACCTGAGGAGGAGGGGAGATCAAAACAAACAAATTGTCATTACTCACTCATTGGTGGCATTGATTAAGGGTGAATAATCGCCAATGACGACGACAACGACGCAGGTAATGAAAATAAATACTCATGAAAATATCATCCAATGTAAATTTGGCTGGGCATGTGTGTGAGTAACAGCCAGCCCGATTCATTGCCAATGGTGACTGTCGATTTCCTGTCGACAAAGCAACTTCGACGGCACAATCATCGAAAGGGAAGGTTAATTGGACTCTGAGGTAAAGTCGCCTCCACTAGGAATCAGAAACCGATGTTGGTGAGTCTATTTTTGGGCAATTCCACACGCGAGATCGATTTCAGTTTGCCAAAACCAGCAACCATTACCACCCACAGCAGGAGGTCGTGCTCGAATAAATCATTTATCACAAATAGATTCTATTTCTGGGAGTGCTTTTCACTTTCCTTTCGAGTCGTTGTCGAAACCAATAACTAAATGGGTGCTTCAGCGTGGAAATCCGAAACAAGGGGGCACGTTTTCATCCTATTAATTCTTTTCTGTTTGTGTCGTTAAATATATTTACTCCAGCCTTGCAACCGATGTGCACGGTACTCCCTTCGGGGTGATTTTCATTGCTAATGAAGCTATTAGCGGCGTGACTCTGCAGCGGCATGCAAGACCTGCGATTTACTTTCATTTCGCGTTCTATGGAGTGCAGGGAGCAAATCTGGGCAGATAGAGGGAAGAAAATAACCGTGAATCGTGCAGGGCATTGTCGCCACATTCTCGAGACTAAGGTATTTGCGGCTATTAGATGACGTTAGAGACAGTAAATACTTAATCATGCGTTCGAGTATATGAACAAAAGCACTGCTCCTAAAAGCCTCAGGGAGGGTGTGTTTTAGTGACAATTAAGTCATCAGAAGTAGACAGCATGCGCCAACTTCGATAGGAGATCAATCAAGAAGTTTTCCACGGTTGTTTAAAGCTGAAAGAACGTTCTTATGATCACTAAGTTAGTTTTGTTTGAAACAGCTTAGATGTAAACACGGAAAAAAAAACAGACACGTAAAATTTCCTCTCGTTGCAATGCAAGCCAAAGCAAGAGTGAACAACGAAATTGCTTGCAGTCTTCCATACAAACAGACCTGATTTAGTCGATATCTGGCTTTAATTTACATGAAATTGGTCAAGAATTCTAACCAAATCCTGCAATCCATTTATGTGCATTAGGTAACATGGTCCTCCCTTAGCTCAGTTGGTAAAGGCGCGGCTACAAAGCAACACCATGTTGGAGGTGGCTGGGTTCGATTCCCGGTCTGGTCTAGGCATTTTTCGTTAAGGAAAATTTCTCGACACCCTGGGCATAGGGTATGATTGTACTTGCCACACAATCATACTAATGCAAAAATGGTACCTGTCATCGAAAGCTCTTAATTAACAACTGGGAAGTGCATTTAGAACACTAAGTTGAGAGCAAGCAATAAGCTTGAAACGCTAAGAAAAAAAGAAGAAGGTAACATGGAATATCACATGATTCTTTCGAACTGTGTATTATTGACTCTCATATTTTAGAAAGACAAAATTATCAGGAGTCAGCAATGTTTTCAATTAGAACAAATCCTTGCATTCAAATAGTTGTTTTTAACAACTTTTATACGAAGACGAGGATAGAATGATTTATTTTTTATTTATTTATAACAAGTTTATTCATTTGTTCCGGCTCGATTGAAGTAACTTAACAGAGTCAAAGTTTCTTTTTCAATATACATGAATGGTCTTAAAAATAAAGCTATGATGGGAAGAACCGATTACTAGCGGCCGTCTCGAGGTTTGTGGGAATAACAATTTGATGGATGGCATGATTTTTTTTTGGATGGAAAATCAAAGAATATGTATAATACATGTCTATTTAACCATTGTGTGTCCAACAAAAAAAAAAACAGCTTTAAAAGTTGATGTAGAAGGAAATGTTCGCTCATCACCATGAGGACCCAAGAGTGGACAGTAATGTTTTGCTAGAATGAAAGATATGAAGAGAAAGTGTTGATAGTTCCGTCAGTGTACGGGAGGTTGTGAAAATTGAAATAGAAGTATTGAAAATTGAGTGAAGGGCTTGGATATAGCAGTACTCTAACCAAGCACGCATTCCTTTGCCTTACATCCCTAATGCGGGGTAGGTCAAGGCAGGAACAAATCCGCCACCTTGACAGGCAAAAGAATGCGCGCCTGATCGTGCACATGTTCTCGTGGTTTTTGCACACACTCTGCCTACCCAGACAACCAACATGCACGTATATTGAAAGTTTTTATAATGATATACAAAATAAAAGGGAGGGCAAAGAATGGAAAAGGCGGAAATATAGGGGCTACAGGGGGGAAAGGGGGGGGCATAATACGATAAACTCCGTCTTCCTGCTGAACTGGGTTGTTTTGGGATGGGTGGGATTGGATATAAAATTACAATATCGGTTTAAAAAGGAGTAGGGGGGGGTGTGGGTGAGGGAGGGTGGGCGATAAATAATACAATGTTATATAGTATATAAATGTCATATATTCTCTCTCTTTTCTATCTTACTTAATAACAAAACAATTACTATGATTGATTTCGAGATATAGCTATTTGCACATTGGCTTGTGATGACTTGCGGTTTTTTGCACACACTCTGCCTTGTTTACCTGCATGGAAGAGATAGTCTCTCCTTTTTGGGTTCATTTATATACACAACGTCTGGTTTATACTAAATTTTATAAGGCCGGCAGGGCAAATGTGTACCCACGAAACTAAAATGACCATTACTATGGCAATATCCAACCGATTTGGAATATTTAAGCAGCTTTGGATTGAAGAAGTCAACCACTTTTGAAAAATTAAGTTTAATAACTAATGGACATCGTCCGTCTTCGGAAAAATCAGAATTTTCGGAAGTATTTCATGTCCCGAAAATGGGAAGTATTTATAAAATATTGCAATAGAAAATCAGTAGTAATTCCAAGTAATAATTCAAATCCTAATTGGTTTCATTCATGTTTTATGGCAGTTTTATCAAAGCATTGTTGAGCCCATCCGGTTTTATCAGGGCATTTTCCAAGTTAAGATGGTTTTAATGATTAACAGTTCTTAAGAATGATTAAAGAACACTTGATGAAACCTCCATAAAACTACATTATTTATAAGTGTAATTCGCCTTATAAGTAATTTTATAAGATACTTGATCCCCCTCTCAAAACATCGTTTCGCAACTTTCATAAAACCTGATAAAAGTTTTGAAAAAGTTTTATGACATTCTTCTTTAAGATGAATGTATCTTGGAAATGCTGCCATAAAACGCTCTTAGAACCATTTGATTTTGAATAAGAGCACATACTCTTGAGAAAGAACATTATGTGAAAAATAAACAAACTGTCACAAAGGACGCCCATAGATGGAATAAATTAAAAACTAGTGGATCGTTCAAGCGGAAATTCAATAAAAACCTACGATAGTGTACTACGATAGTAAAATGTTATGTCAATGCTAAATTCTCCCGATTCATGCATTTCAGTTCCCAACAGGCTACACAATATTTATACTTGTTGCAATTAAAAACTGGTCTATCATCTGAGCGAAAATCGATTTTTTTCATTATCTATACGTTAAATCTAAATAGTCGGAAGTAGTAGCGCTGGATTCGCCCAGTGATCCACAATTTACTTGCGTTGCGTGCATATTGTATCAAGAACTTCATGATTCCAACGTCGCTGACAGTTCGTTGACAATTCTCTGAACTATTAAACTCTTTTCAGTTTGGTTCACCACCAGACACTCTTCATTTATTGAAAATCTTCGCTCAATCGTCGCATTTGCGACATGATGAGCACCTTTTTAACAAATGTTATCAAATTTGGCAGCTCCTTCTTGGAATGACTTATCAGTTTTACCCAAAAATTGTCCAAACGCTGTTCTTTTCTCTGGATTCAAGCAAGCAACGTCTTTGAAGACGGCATGTAAGTACAGCTGCCCAAATATTTCTTTCACTTTGTAAGAAACTGCAACGCTGAGATAGTCTTTATCTACGAACGTTTCCAGACACATTTTCCAGACGCTTTTTAGCTATATCCGTGAAGTGAGTTATAACATCAGGGTTAATGCAGGTGACGTAACGCGTTAAAGTGTATGCCAAAGGAGATTAGTTGAGTAGTTTCTTCAAAAAACCACAGTTAAAAGATCTTTGTCGGAAATTTATGTAAATTCTTTCGCTTTCTTGATTGCTGAGGCAAAACGAATTTCCACATTAAGGGCTGGCAAAAGATCGATTTTGTCTTGACTGTCGCTCTTGACTTGACGCTCGGGCTTGATAGTTTTCTCCATAGCGGCTCTAAGTTGTCCCGTCAAATCATCGAAAAGAAATGGAGCTATAGGAAATTTAGTCTGGTATTCCCTGAGAAACAACTCGACCATTGCTGCAGACTTGATGACAAAATTCTCCTTTGGTACCAGCATCTTATCGTCTACCGCATCATCTACCACAATAACGAATACTTATAATTGGAATACCGACGAAAAGCTCCGTTTGAAATTCTTATGATTTTAAGATGACTTACACAGAAGGTTTCTGTCGACTGTAGTGACAAATATTTGTCTATCATACAAATGGACTGAGACTTTATGGTTTTAAAAAAATGACAACAGTGTTACCGCCCCAGGTTGGCGGAACTCGTATAGCATATAAAAAGAAATGTTTCTTATGAAAAACTTGTAAAGACAATCTTTGCACTAAAATTTACAGTAATGCATACCATGGCGATGCTTCAGCCATAAAGATCACCCAAGGAGTTCCAGTCGAAGTAAAATAAAACCAAAAATAAGTAATTTGCGTAACCTCACCTGTTACAGCCGTTTAATCAGATCTTCTAAGCGGTACGTTTTTGAAACAGGCTGAACAAAGCCAGCAGAAAATGATCCACATGCCTTAGCACCTCCTTGAAGGAATTGTTTACGACGTGCCAGATGCTGCTACCGATGTTGAGGACTGCAAAGCCAGGGCTGGTTCGCAGATCCCGGATTTCCCCAGTCAATTCTATGAATGCCTTCCAGTTGAAAGCCGGGTCACCCATGGAGCACTGAGGTATTTTCTTCAGCAATGCTGGATTAAGAACACTGTATCATTCCGTTAATAAGATTATTGAATCAAATAGATGACAATAACTCTATTCAAATTATCAATTTGAAAAGGGTGTGAATTCCTGCCAAATGACAAAAAATCCCGATGGGTTTTATAAGTCCTGACTTATTCCCGCATATTTCCCGATGATTTTGGATTCCCGCATTTTACCCGCATTTTCCGATTTTCCCGAGTCTGTGGCCACCCTGGATATGCTACAGCTGAGCATTTCAGGACGAAGAAAACTTTGAAATTGCAAAAAAATGCCTTGTTTGACCAGTAATTTTCACGTGTGGCAGAAAAGGTAAATCTTTTGTCACTACAGGCACAACCGACAAGGAGATTTACCAAAAAGAGTGTCTGCAGATTGCAAACTGTAAAGAAAAAACTTTGTTTTGGTCCGCTTTGGCATTATGCCACTATGCTTAAAACTGTGATGGAGTGGTACGAAGCAAATCAATTGAATATTGTACCAAAAACCGTAAATCCGCCAAAATGTCCGGAATTCACGTTCAATCGAGAGATATTGGACTCTGATGAAGTGGAAGCTTTCTGGAAAGAATCAAGGAATCAAAGATATCAAACACTTTGATATCCAACTAATTTGGACACAGACGGCCACCATGGTATCTGAAGATTATTTACAAACCCTAATGGAACGTTCGAAATCTTTGGCAAATACTGAATTACTTTGTTTTGATTCCGTGAATTGTTCATATTTCATTAATCAGATCTCATGAATCTGAAATAAACAACAACAATTGAAATATAATGTGAAATTTGTGTTTTAATTAAGTTTTGAGGTGTTTGGATCATTGTGAATACAGATCTTTTTTTCTGACGCATACTGTATTTATTTGAAATATTGAAAACATAACATAAGCTTTTACGGAACTCTTTTAACCGTTGTGTGTCCAACAAAAAGAAAACACCTTTAAGAGACGACAGGGAACGTTTTTACCCACGGAACTAAAATGACTATAACTATGGAAATATGCAACCGATTTGGAATATTTTCACAGTTTTGGATTTAAAAACTAAACCGCTTTCTTATTATTTTCTAATATGACCGATGGCCATCATTTGTTTTCAAAAATACCGGATATCCGGAACCGTGTTCCGAAAATAGCATACCTATAAAATATTCCAATAGAAAATCAGCAGTAATGACACTAAAAGTCATTCAAAGAATACACAGGAATGTGTGTGATTGCCAAATGATAATCCGGAGACTTGATCCTGGACCAGTCCTCCGGAGCAGGTTCCCATGGGGTCACGGATGGCCAGAAAATTATTTGAATTGAGCCCTAACAATATGGGTGTCAAAATTCTTGTAATCATTCCAGAAGAACGTTTGCCTTAGTTATGGAACCATCCGGTCACTTGGCTTCGGATTGGCCAGTTCAAAGTAGGTTCCCATGAGGCAACGGATGGACAGAAAATTATATGAATTGAGCCCAAACAGTATGGGTGTCAAAATTCTTAGAATCGTTCCAGAAGAAAATTTCTTATCGTTATCGGTACATTCGGTGACTTAGCTTCTGATTGGCCAGTCTAAAGTAAGAAACGCGAGTCAGGAACTATCGCTACAGTTATGTTTGTCTTCAATAGAATCCCGGATTGACAATCCAAAAGTGCTGGCCAAATTTTTCAATCGGACGGCTATTGATCATATTCTTGGAAGAGAACTTGTAGTCACGCCTGAACCTGTAAAGAATTTAGCTGAACGTGATGCAGCCGCAAGAGACCAACAAAATGGTGCCTGCCACATATTTATTTATTTTTTTATTTATTATATTCATCTGACAATATTTAATAGTCTTAATGAATCTATATTATAGGGATGGGAACTCATGGGAACCTACTCTGAACTGGCCAATCCAAAGCCAAGTGACCGAATTGACCAATAACTATGGCAAACGTTCTTCTGGAACGATTACAAGAATTTTGACACCCATATTGTTAGGGCTCAATTCAAATAATTTTCTGGCCATCCGTGACCCCATGGGAACCTGCTCCGGGGTGACTGGTCCAGGATCAAGCCACCGAATTATCATTTGGCAATCACACACATTCCTGTGTATTCATTGCACAGTTTTTGTATAATTATTGTTGGTTTACTATTGAAACATGTATAAGTATACCATTTACGGAAAACGGTTCCGGATATCCAGTTTTTTAGAAGATAGATCATGTTAGACAATTCAAAGAAAGCGGTTGAGTTTCTGAATCCAAAACTGCCAAAATATTTTAAATCGGTTGGGTATTTCCATAGTAATGGTCATTTTAGTTCTGTGGGTAAAAACGTTCCATGTCGGCCTTTTACGTAATAAAAAAAATAAGAAGCCCCTCTTTTAATCCCTCCTCCCCCCCCCTAGCTATGCCATCATTGTTTAACTTCAGGATGATAAGCACTGACGAGATATGAGATTTCACAAAGTTTCAAGAACCTATTAAGAAAACTTAATGAAATATCATGTTTAGAAATATCATGTTTTGAAATCTCAAAAGGCATTTTTGTTCCCTGTTGGACACATAACGGTTAAATAAAATAGCTGGTTAATTTATTAAAGCGTTATTTTTATTTAGTTGAAATTGAGAAAAGTTATGTTCTTGGTAATATTGCTTAAACAATTTAAAACATTGCTTAAAAATTTAATATCCAGATTAATGATATAAATTCAATCATAGTAGGAATAATAAAAATATGTATATTTAGAATAAGGGTGGAGCCCGTAATGGGCAGTGGAAACATTTCCGTTCATAATCGCTATTAGTCAGCCGTTTTTGAACCGAACGACTCTATTGACGACTTTTTTTTTTGTGTACGTTTGACACAATGCATATTCGAAAAATTAAGACTGTTATAATACGGCCGAGGAAAAGCGATGATAGACAGAAATAGGTTCACTGCTGAAGTACTGCTTCACCCTACCGCCTATTCATTTTATGACTCTAGCCATCTAGAATGTTTATAAATCGAGTGTTTTCTTCTTCTTGCTATATGTCTTTTTCTGACCACTGTTTGCGCTTGTGGAAAATTTCACGAAACCTCCTGTATTTCCCCGCACAATATATCTCCACGCAGTTATTTCACCATCCCAACCAACCCACATGCATTCTCCAACCATCTAATCACCTTACTCATACCGTGATCCAATGCATCAAAATTCGTATGAGTCACCATCAAAACTCGCGCGTGTTCCCCCATTCATCTGCATCCCAAACGACTATCGAAGAAACCCATTTCTTAGCCATGCTCGCTCAACTCCAATCGATGCATGTTATACATGAAGCAGCATAGATGCCAGCTGCAGGCACCTCGTCATCAGCTTCAACATCCAATGGAATTGATCCGCTCAAGGTTTTCTTGGAAATGCAGACCGCTTTCCGGTTAAAATTTATCTGCGTCATTTGGATTCCCTCTATCTACATATTTTTTGTAGATAGGTGACGACGCTGACGACGACCAGTATCGAAGTGATTTGTCTGAGCCGCGATGATTGGTCGAAATTAGTTGTAAATTATCGGCTGTTCCACTCTAAGCGGTTTACGCGAGCAGCGGGAGTGTTTTGCTTTTTTCGGCAACTGAGTGGCGGGTAATTTACGACCCGAATGTGAATATTCGTCGCGAGCCAGCGAATCTAAGGTATTCGGTTGGGGGATCAAACATTGAAATTAAGCCCATAGAGAAGTTTGCCAGCAACGATCATCAATCATTCGTAAAATGAATATCTATAAATGTTAACCGATCAATTTTCTCTCGCCAATTGCCTCCCCCCCTCCGGTAAGTAAATTTACGAACTCGCACATCATAACAAATTGCAACAACCGGAATTACCTACAATGTTTCACAGCTCGCAGTCTGCAGAAGAACCGAAGCCGGACATGGGCCTAGGTGATTGATAATAAATCGAACAAAAGTTCCCAGGGATGGAAAAAAAAGTACTGTCCATTCTCGTGGGTCTTTGAAGGGATATCAGACATCGTAAAACTTTATTTTATTGCGTGCCTTCCTCTCACTACCGTTTTTTTGCGATGTTTGATTGCTTCTCTTGAGCGTTCCACGCCAGTAATCAAAATAAAAGATATTAATGTACGCAAAAAATAAAACGGCCCAGAAGATGGTGTCGATTGATTCATCAAGGGGAAGGGGGGGGGGGGGGTTTGAGTCAGAGAGCGGGGAAAAGGAAGTCTCGCGTCGTAAATCGGTTTAAGTGCAGGTATGAAAGGGTTTTTTCGTGTGCTCAAATTGACAAAGGAGACTTTGGAATGCACGTTTTTTTAAACACAGTTGAGTCTGGATTGGATAACCCGATTCATGCTCCCAGTGATACTTAAGTTAGGTTTAATTTGATTCATGAAAAAGTGGAACTGGCAGCAGCGGAATTTAGTGACATACTCAAAATGTCGTAATGGAAGGTACAAACCACCCACCGCAATTCATTGGCTTTTTTTTTCAAATATTCCAAGTTGATCTGCTTTTGATAGATTGAACTACCCACTATCTTTCCAAGAAATAAAAAACTTCCACTCTGTTTCAAAATGATCTAATGAACTAGCTATTAGGCTTCGTTCCAATTGCAGGAGTCATTGGAAACAACTTCCAAAACAGAACTGGCTGACAACAAATTGGCCTGTCAAACGAACAACGTTCCGGTAGCCTATTAGGACCTACAGCGCGCGTGGCAAAAAAAACCCACATTCCTACGTACTCGCACACATGATGCTAAATTTATGACTTCACTGTCCGGGGGCTTGTTTGTTTGCTACCGGACAAGTATCGAAATGACCAACCATTATCCCGCCGGCTCGCACTGACCAGGTTCGCGAGTTTGAAAAATGGCAAAATTCTTCTCACCCATAAACACTTTCCAGATAAACATGGCACCGCGCTTTCGGGACCTCGTGGTGAGTCATTCCGTTCGAATACGGTCGTCTATTGATGAAATATCGAGCAATCCTCTCTGGGGGGATTTGTGACCCGTTCGATAGACGACGATCGAAGTCAGAATCTTTCGAGATAGATGGATGACGACGGCGTGACTGGTTGCTGAACTTTGGAACTCTTGAAAAGTGGTTCTCAGTCGGTCGAAGGCAAGTGATAAATGGGAGCCCCCGAGTGCAGTAATGCGACAAAATCACGATCGCTTGGTCTCTCGGCTGTTGGGCTAACGTCGCCATCTATTGTCACCAACTGACTGAAGAATAGGAAAAGCCATTTTCATAGAGTAGAAAATAAGCAACACATCAAATCCTAGAACACAAACAATAAATCCGCGCGTTGGCTGCTTGACTGACTGCAAACACACCCTACTTTCATAGGGTGGATTATTGCTTCTAGCCAGCCAGAAGAAGTGAAGGTTCTGGGTTAGTGTTGTGTGGCACTTGCATGCGGGGTTGCGATTTGTCTGGGTCTTGAGAATGCCATTCCCTGACGAGGTAACAAAGTGCAACGAGTGATTGCTGGGCACTTACGGCGTTTGATTTGATTGATTTATAATCGATGTCAATGAGGTTTTCATTTCTGGGAGTGTGATTTACTAGACATCCATGGGAAACGTGCCCCATAATGTCTCAGAACTTGTTTCGTTCAAATGGTTTCAATTCTTGAACCGTTTACGCATCGAGAAACTATCCCAAAGTTTGATTTATGTCTCATTCTGTCGCAGTTGATTGTCTGAATTTTCATTTATCTCTTCCTACCGCATTTTTTGCACGAACTCGCTCCTAGATCATATTTGAACTGCTTGTAAGTACGCAACGCAAGCCGCCTTCGTTCGACCAGCTCGGTAAAGTTATGACCAACGGCGATGATCGTCGCTTCGATCGTTGGTCGACAAGGCAATTCCGAGTTGCAATTGCAGTTGAATGGCCCCTGCCATCGCAGCACTTACTGGCAAGTGCCGCTGTCTGTGTGCTAGCCTACTATGGGAGCGAGAAGGTACCTGAACAGCTGCAACTCGAACAGCGACAACAACAAAAAAGCTAAACGCGTGTTTTATCGCGCTATTTTATTCTAGGTCATAAATTATTGCCGTTCCCGGACCGATAGGCTTTTGCATTCAATTTCAGCTTTTTATGTACGGCAAGTTCCCGTCATGGTGCTTCTAGTGCTATCCGGCGATGAGCAAGACTCAAACGCACAACTGTAAGATTTTTTTTCTTGCTATTCGGCCCGTCACTTTACTACTGGCAGCCAGGAAAGGAAAGAAATATGAGAAGGGAAGTTGCACAACTTTAGCCCTCAGGGCGTACTGATAAGATTGAGTTCTAGCTGAGTATTTTATCAGACCTTGCGCTGCTATTGGAGAAGTAGACGGAATGGATAAGTTTAAAATTGGTGCTGTGTTTGTGTGATGTTTTCGTTAAAGTTGCCAATACCTAGATACAATTGTGGAGCATTTATCACGAAGTAGATTTTGTGTGGTTGATTCCGAAAATGCTTAAATTGTCCGTACATGGGAGAAGACAGTTCCAGATTGTTGAAAATGCAATCGTTATGAGAGTAAGTAAACTTCTGAATGCTCTGTCTTAAGTAATCAATCACAAGTAGGGATGCTCAATAAACGAGATGCATTTGTTAATTACGTTACCATATGTGGGACGTTTCTTTCACTTAAATCCTCTCCACGTTAAATTTCGGATACTTTATTTTTCAGTGTCATGCTTGAATTATTTCCCGATCGATGAAACGTTTCAACTAATGACAGCTGAAATTTTACACAATATTTTGTTGTACAACATGGTTACATTCTTGTTGCATTTTGTAAAATGGCTTCGATCCAAGTGGAAAGTGTGCAAATGCATTTACGCGAGATTTCCAAGAAACTACAACTCACAAAAATGATCGTGCTTAGTGTTTGCTAGTTGTTTCACCAGCGCTTGACTGAGCATCGGAAGCTTGGAAGCGGAACAAATCTTAAAGTGTGCTCCTGCCAAATGGACAAGAAAATGCTCGCAATTTTTGAGAAAAATTCCAACCTCTCTGTACGAAATGTGCCTCGCAAAGTTGGAAAATCCAAATTATATGTGCAAAAAGAAAAGCAAAGTCATGGAACCAAGGCGTATGATGGGAAAAAGGTGCCGTGATGACAAGCAAAATTTAACTGCTAAATGTCGTCTTGTACCAATGGACGACGAAACATATGTGCTCGAAGACTTGCAACTGCTTCCGGGTCTGGTATTTTATACCACAATGCAAAGAAACGCCAAAGAAGGTGTCTAAATTCCCTCAAGAAGTATTTGGTTTGGCAGGCTAGATGTATAGTAGTTGTGGTCGAAAATCCAAACGCTTCGACTCTTTCAACACTTCCAACAAGGATTTTTACGAGAATGAATGTCTTCAAAAGCAGTTCTACCGTTCGTAAGAAGCCCCGACTCTCCGGCACTATTTGGCCTGGTTAAGACTCTTGTCACTATGTACAATCTGTCCTGGAATAGTATAAGGCACAAGAGGTCAAATTCGTGCCCAAAATAGCCAATCCGCCAAATTGTCCAGAACTTCACCCGATAGAAAAATACTGGGCTGTGGTTAAGTGGATACTCTTTGAAACTAAGAAGAAAGCAAATGAAATCGATGGTTTGAAGAGAAGATACTGTACAGAATCTGATGGCGAGTGTAGCATAGAAAGTTCGAGAATTTCAAAAAAATAAGGATTAATTTCTCAATGAACTGTTTTAATTGTATATTTAACTCTATTATACCGAAATAAGTTATCAGTTTTGTTGAACTGCTTAAATGTATGCGAGTATTACAAAAAGCGACTTATACGATTACCCTGCCACCTGGTTGTCGGTCCACCGGTCAATAGTCAATATATACTAGTTGCCTAGATACAGCAACTGTTCGTTAACTGGGTGCTGTTTTACTGGGCTGCTTTTTAACTGGCTATAGCCCAGTTATAAAGCAAATTAACTTCAAAAATCAGCATTTGACATTTTGTTGTCAAAATCATCAAGGGGCATGTATAAGGCATATAAGGTTCGTGGAGGAGTGAAACATTGTTAAATTGCACGAAATTGAGTCGTAATGCCATACAACCTGAGTCAAATATTTTGCACAATGGGTTGTACAATAAGCTACATCACAAGAACATATAAAGCAGTAAAATATTATTTAATTTATGTATTGCGCAATTAAATATGCCAACCGAAATCTGATCGAAAGCCCCCTCGAAATTTATTTACTTTTGAAATGTCAGCCTAGTTACCGAGCAGCATCCGCTAACTGGGCTGTGCACTTAGCCCAGTTAGCGAACAGTTACTGTACTGTGAAAATTTAACTGTTCCATCAGTTTGTTTACTGCAGCTATGGCGAGAACAATGAAACTACTTTGATCTATGGTTTGTTCGTACCGCCTGTTCCATCCAGGCCTAAAAATTTGGTCATTGTAGCCCAGTTCATGTCGCCGGATACGATCGCGGGAACATTTATAAGATTCTGGAACTTCTTGAGAAGGGCGAGTCCATCGAGCGGAAGGAGTAATTCTCGCTGGAACCAGGCCGCCATTGGCACATATCTTTTGATTTCAAATTTTTCATCGCTATTAAATAGAATATATTGAAACAAGATAAAAAACCGCTTTGGTTGAGCCAAATTGATGGACCCCTCGTTTTTCAAGGGACTAAACATGTTGTAAAAATGTCGATTTTTGGATAATTTCAAGGTAAGTAAACATGTTATATCACAAAATTTTACATTGAAACATCTTCAAAACTCGTTGCTAAGTTGTATTGAGGATAAATAAAGCTTTCAATTGATGCTAAAAAAAACCTGGCGGCCACATTGGATTTTGCGGCCATCTTGAATTTTATCAATAAATATCGATTTTTCACTATGAGCGCACCGCTCAATCAGAATTCTGAGTACACCATCTGAAAGCTGAGAAAAAAATACATAAGATGCAGTCGAGAAACTAGGTGTGGATTGACATTTACCCTATAAAAAAATATTTTTTCTAAAGAGAGTTTGGACGTTTTTTTGCGTGTATTGCGCAATAACAATATGTATCATATTTCTATACGCAACAAAGCATCCTTTCTGCAATCACTGTTTTTTTTTGTGTTTTGTATAGTAAAGAAACACTCATTTTAAGTAAAAAAATTTTTGCTATCTTCGTTTAAGACGCCATTTTGATTATTAGCAGTTTAGCGTGTTTTTCTCTTTTTTTTTTTTATTTTTCAAATTCCGATATGAGTTTGAATAGTATTAAATACAATATAATTTAGTTGTTTAAAATGAAAATAAATATAATGAAATCGTTTTTAGATTCCCAAAGTTCATATTCATGTTTTAAATCTAAGGTTGTGGAATTTTATCTCAGAGCTCTTCGAATATTTTTTAGATATGATTATGTACTCGCTTTTTGGCAAAAAGTCAATGGTAGTTTTGAGTTCCTTTTATGGTTTAGAACATTCTCCATTCGAATTTGCAGTTTAGCCAACGATGCGTCGTAAATGAGCTGTCTTACTTAACTGGAAGACATTGTTTGTCCTTGTTGCTCTACAGTTTATGCATAGAATGAGGAAGCATCTGTTATCAGCTTGCTCTCTATTTGGCGTTAAGCTGTCATTGTTTGCAGCACGTTGTAAGTGTTTCCGCACTTTTTCATATGGACATTTTCCGTGAGAACTGGCGTGAAAATTTTATTCTACATCCATTTGAAAAATCTTTTTTCATAAATGCGTGATGTTGGTGAAGCCAGTATTTGCTCTTGTACTGACTTCCAGCTCCATCGGTGAACACGCGGGTCTTCTTTGTTATCTGCGTAAGATTGATCTTCATGAACTCAAACAGCTTAACAAAACAGCAGTGAACCCAAACATAGTTATGCTCAAGAACAGGTGAAATAATACTAATGCTTTATGAAGAATCTCTCCTTCTAGACTCTAGCAGCACAAATCACAAATGGATGAATTCGTAATCATTCACCAAGTGAAACAAAGTGAGATCTGTATCTCGTTCTGAATGGTTACTTTGTAGTTTTCTGAAAAGTCTGTGTCAACGATAGCTTCATTTGATTTCAGATTGGACTTCAGCTCAAATAGATGGAATTTTTGTGCCTAAGAATATAAACATAAAATGAGTATTAATGGGTCATTTTTTTGTCAGGTGTGCGCCTTTGTGATGAAGAAATGTTGCATTTAGCCGTTGATCATTTCGCTGTGCTAATAGGCTCACAAAACTCTTCAGGTGTGCTTGTCGAGTTATTTGCAAGTTGATAGTGCTTAAGTATCTGAATCCAATTTTAAAATCTACGATTTCTTGATGAAATTTTTCGACTTCATCCAGTAATTTTCTACTAAAAAATCACTCAAGCCAGGGACATTCTGTGTATCCCCTAAAGTAGCATTGGAGGAGAAGGCTTTTAAGATGGCTTCATTGATTTCTAAACCAGCTCGCTTTCAAGCAGCTGTCTCGGTATATTTTGCGATTAGGTTTTCACCGCACGCAATGACAATTCAATATTTTCATGCCTTCGCGCTGCCGCATACTGTAAGAATACCAGAGCTTCCAATAGGCATGCATTCCGAAGGCCGCAGCTTAGCGAACGTGGTAGAAAATCTCATTTTCACCGGTGATTTTTTCCCTTTGAAGCTTGCGAAACTTTCATTTCGTCGCCCATAATCCGCAAACAAACGTTTTCATCTTGCCAACTTTCTCAACCTGTGTGTCTCTGCTTTTACTGTATTTTGTCCCGAATGTACCTACAAAAAGGGACAACGCGGCCATAAAAGTCCAAATAGTACTTGTTTTTGCTCTTCCTGAGCGACCTTTTCCAATTCTGTTACCGATGTCCCGCATCTGGATGCTTAAGAATTCACTTCGAAGCACGAACTTGTTGAGCCTTTTCGACGAACCATTTACCTGCAGAATTGTGGAAGATTAGCTTCCGCATGTTGATGACATTTACCATACTTACTGCATCCTGTTTCATCCATCATTTTCTGCCTGCTCCACGAAGGAGTGAGCAATGTTAAAATTTGGAATTTGACCGGTTTTGAAGCGATCTACAATTGTCAAGCATATCTTTGACAACTGGCACGTTAGTATCGTCATAGTACACTTCGCAATCAACCTTCAAAATTTGTTTTATTGCAATCACGGCTTGTTTGAGCATTTCGCAGCGGAAGGTTTCCCGTCGCAGCTCTCTTCTGTTGACATTCCGGATCCCAATTCGGGATAGAATTTCCGTCATGTTTTGGAAATCATGCTCACTAATGTTTCCAACTTCTTCAACGTAAACCTCATCTCCGTTTTCAACAACTTCCATCGGCTGAAAAGTACGGTTTGACTGCTGACGGGTCACTTGCAAGCGGCATGTCGTACATATTTTCTCATGAAGTTCCGGAACGGTCGTGGATCCAATAGATTCTAAAAAATTCACGATTTTTTGTGTTACACTTGTCAGTTTCGAAGATTTTCTCCAGCTTTTATGATCAGCTTTGGCAAACGGGTTGCAACAAAATTCCTTTTTGGGTACCCGTACAGTACGGTTCTTCGCCATTTTCAAGAACTTTGAACTAATCGGATGTACAAAACAAACAAACTTCCGCTATCGTAAACGAGTCTTCTTCTTCTATTTGGTTCGAAACATCAAATTGTCATGGTGAGCCAGTGAATGAAACTATATTCCCTGTTGCGCATTGACAGCCATGAATAGAATCATTTTTTCCTCGGAATTTTCATACTTATGCACCGAATTGATTGTTAAAATTAAATTGTTAAATTGTTAAAATGATTGTTCTTTACTCTACAGAACACAAAAAAAAACAGTGATTGCAAAATTATGCTTGTTGCGTATAGAAATATGATACATATTGATATTGCGCAATACACGCAAAAAAACGTCAAACTCTTTTTAGAAAAAATATTTTTTTATCGGGTAAATGTCAATGCACACCTAGTTTCTCGACTGCATCTTATGTATTTTTTTCTCAGCTTTCAGATGGTGTGCTCAGAATTCGGATTGAGCGGTGCGCTCATAGTGAAAAATCGATATTATTGATAAAATTCAAGATGGCGGCCAAATCCAATATGGCCGCCACATTTTTTTTAACATCAATTGAAAGCTTTATTTATCCTCTATACAACAGCAACGAGTTTTGAAGATGTTTCAATGTAAAATTTTGTGATATAACATGTTTACTTACCTTGAAATTATCCAAAAATCGACATTTTTACAACATGTTTAGTCCCTTAGAAAACGAGGGGTCCATCAATTTGGCTCAACCAAAGCGTTTTTTATCTTGTTTCAATATATTCTAACTAATAGCGATGAAAAATTTGAAATCAAAAGATATGTGCCAATGGCGGCCTGGTTCCAGCGAGAATTACTCACCAAAAGCTGTTATCTGTCTCCATTATTGGGGGTTAGGATGCCTATTGCAGTATAGTGATTTTGAACCGACTATGATCATGGTCAAAACGACCATTAAAAATAGTTGATCCAACATTTGCCATAATGTCGGAATAGTCCTTGTTCATGATCATAGTCAAAAAATGCCATGTTGATGACCATTTTCATGGTTATTTAACCATTATATGCAATAGTCATCCTGACCTGTTCATAAGGTGTGGCCCATTTAGTATTGGAAGTATTGGAACAAACATTTTTGAATTTTACAGCGACCCTAGTGGTCCGCTTTGTAAACTATGACATTCCCTGTAACAATAACAACATCAGAAGTTTTATTTCGCGGTGCAGTTCGAACGTGTTTCAGAGAAATACAAAATAGAAGAAGAAAGAAGAAAAAATATTGTGCGCAATCATTTGGAAAACCCTTCGTGGTCTGGGCCAAAACTTGTGTACAGTGATGGATTTTCCCCGAAATACCGTGTGGCATGTTTTGAAAAAGTACAGAGAAACTTTGTCGACGGATCACAAGCCTCAAAGCAAGCGTCGGGCGGGTCCTGTCAACCGTCAACTGCGGAACAAAGTCATCAAGAACATTACGGCAAACCCCAACATCTCAGACTGCGATTTGACCAAAAAGTTTCGCGCCGCACGCAGTACCGTGCTTTGGATTCGTCTCCGAGAAGGCTTCAAGTCATACCGTGCCTATAGACAACCAAATAGGGATCAAAAGCAGAACAGTGTGGCCAGATTCCGTGTAAAAGAATTGTATGATCAGGCGTTGACAAAATTCAATGGCTGCCTCCTCATGGATGATGAAACCTATGTAAAGGCCGATTTCAAACAGCTACCGGGAAAAAAAAATACTTGGCTACGGCTCGGGGAGATGTTCCTGCCAAATTCAAGTTTGTGTTTGCAGATACATTTGCACGTAAATACATGATTTGGCAAGGCATCTGTAGCTGCGGTAGGAAGACCAAGGTTTGCATCACTGATAAGACATTTAATTCAGAGCTGTACAGAACGGACTGTCTCCAAAAGCGAATATTGCCATTCATCAGATCCCACAATGAACCTGTCATGTTTTGGTCAGATTTTGCAAGCTGTCATTACAGTAAAACAGTGCTACCGTGGTATGAAACCAACGGGATTCAGTTTATACTAAAAGAACTCAACCCACCAAACTGTCCCCAGCTCAGATCGATAGAGAGATTTTGAGCTATTGTGAAGAGGAAACTTTCTAGAATCACAAGTTGAACAAATTATCCAAATTTGTTTGAACAAACAGTTATTTAGCGTTAATGTTTCTTGAGAAACTCGCCTCAGTGACCTTTTTATCAATATTCACATCACGAGCTGGGATATTTACTTTATATTCCAGTGTAAAATGCTGGGAGTTAGCAATCTCGTTCACCTGCTTCAGGTTAGAAACAACAACGCGAAGTTTTTTTATCTTATATTTGTGATCTATGTGGCTGAGAATCGCTTCGTCAGATCACTAATAATAATAATTTTTTTTTGGGCTGAAAGTATACAATCCATAGACCGAGTCAGTTGAATAGGTTCATGGTTAAATATTTGTGTGTGCCTTTCTATAATTACATATATGGCGATTGTAATTTACCTTCTTATAAAGCATCCATGTCATCGAAAAATCGAAAAAATGAACGAAAAATCGAAAAAAGGGCAGATTTGAATCGCACACAGACATAATACACAAAACTAAAGCTAAACACAAATGAATTTTGGAATGAGAGAGAGAGAAAAAAAACTTAACCAATATTACTGATCTGCTGCTGCTGACGCAACATATGCGTGGCCGGCCCACTTCGGTAGATTAGGGGCGGTGCGATGCGTTGGGGAATTTGATCACCTGTGTGTGGGGGCAGTCAGCGCGGGCGGGTGATGAAGATGTAGTTGTGGATGTTAATACTAGGACTGCTGGTTTGCGGAGATGAAGCGTAAATTGGTAATTAGCCATCAATAACAGATTGATTTCCTTTTTTTTCAACTGGGAAACCTAACTTTTTCCTAAAAAAAAAGCTAACTTTCCTAGGTGCAGGGATGAAACAATTTCGAGAGGAAAAAAACAACTTCAAAGGACCGAACTGCAACTAAACTTTCAAAATTATGGATCGCGGGATAGAAAGAACTTTCCTCTTGCACTGAACTGAGCCAACTCCTAAGTACCACCGTTTACCGTGGTTCAATTTTACTTTAACTTTCTTACACGTGTCTAGGACTATCGATAATGCTTAAATAACAACCGTTGGAAAATATATGTAGCATCACTAAACCTTCCTAGACTAGATGCTCCCAACGATTATTTTTAAATTATTGTTCTGTATACTAAACAGGGCATTCTGTGTAACTATTCTCTCCGTCTATTAATTTCCCTTTTCCTTTCATATCTACTGAACGCTGCGTAGGTTCCCTGCGTATTTTTAAGGTAGATTCCAAATCCTGCCTATCTTCAACGGTTGCATGGACGAGGCCAGGTGAGCGATCGAGGAATGTCTTCGTGGGGATTATTGCGTGAAAAAACGTAACAGCAACTGGTTCGGTTGCATGGTTACACGAAACATACAATGAAAAATTCTCATTAAGATTTGGTAATAAAATCTAGGAAAACGATCTGGAGAATGTTCACTACAATATTGAGAAGGAAATCTGAAAAAAGTCCATAAAAATTAACACGAGGGGACGGGCCTGGGGGGGGGGGGGGGGGGGGGCGGGGGCGGGGGGGGGGGGGAGTAACAAAAATGTAGCTCAAAATCCTTTGGTTTTATGGAGGAACTGTTTAAGAACAAAATGTTTCCCACTTGTAAAGCTTTTAATAAAAATACACACTGAGAAAATAAACATTTCTTTTAGTTAAAAAAAAAGTATACCGAAAGCTGTCTTGTAGCTAAGTTTATCACGATTATTGTATATGGAAGGCTGTTTGGGATGCAGCAGCAGAAACCTTCAATTGCCAACTAAGTCTATCTTCTTTGTTACGAGTAAATTTGTTATGTATTGTTTGTTCGAATAGTTTGGTTGAATGTTAAGATGAGAAAAAACAAACCTAATTTTATAAGAACTGTTCATTAAAGAAAGTGGACGCCTGTTTATCAATGATTTAGGGTTAAAAATTAACGAAAAAATGTGAATTTTTGCTCAGTGTGTAAAAACATTGTTTACTCTTGCATCACACCTGAAAAATCGAAAAAAAAGAGAAATTTCGAACGATGGGTCTGATCAGCTTATCAAGATGGTCGTTTCGAGAATTCGCAAAAAGCGTGAAGTGCACTCATTTGTAATTGCTGTTCAATATTGTCAAGAAGTTTGGAGAAACGTGTTCTCTTGAAGATTTACCGAAATCTGGACGCAGAAGGGGGCATCAGACTAAAAAAAGGAGCAGGCAGCGGTACGCTTTTTGAAATCGCATAAACCATGTTTCGTTCGTGAAATTACCTAAAAAGTGGATATTAGCATCGGAACTGTGCAGAATATCAAAAAGCGTAACACAATCAGAACCTACAAGAAACAGAAAGCAACCAAAAGGACGGATTCACAGAAAGCTTCGAAAATACGGACAAGGAACTTGTATGACGTTCTTCTTCAAAAGCCGAACCGGTTCATTTTGATGGATGACGAGACGTACGTCAAATTGGATAGCAGTACACTTCCGTGGCCGCAATTTTTCAACGCTGAGCAGAGGATGTGGCTTATGATGTGCAATACATCCGAACCAAAACAATTGGAAAAAAGGTTTTGGTGTGGTAAGCCATTTGCTCCTGTGCTTTGAAGAGTTGTTCGTGTTTCACAACGGGCACAATCAACGTTGAAAATTACAGAAAAGAATGCATAAAAAAACAGCTTCTACCCATCTACCGAAAGCATACGGACCCTCAATTGTTTTGGACGGATCTGGAATCTGCTCACTACGCTTCTGCTACGTTGGTGATGCTCAAGAAGGAAAAAGTCGATTTTGTCGAAAAATGCCAAAATACCCCAAACTGCCCTGAGCTGCGTCCTATCGAAAGATACCGGGCAATAATTGAGCGGCATCTTAAGAAAGATGGAAGAGAAGCAAGCTTTGTTGACAGCTTTAAGAAAATTTGGTCTGCAGCACAAGAAAATTTACGGAAAAAGTTGTTGAAAATCTAATCGGAAGTATCAAGAGAAAAGTCCGAGCGTACTTCAGAAATGAGAAGTAAATATTCAAACTCACGTGAATTCAGTCATATGTATGTTGATTTTCCTTTATATAAAGCAAACTTATGATTTCTTTCCACCATCAATGTTTTCCTTTGAGAAACAGGTGTTTACTTTCTTTAATTAACAGTCCTTACATCCAGTACAAGGCACGTTTGAATGCTCCGTGGATCCACTTTTACAATGCTGGCACAGAAACGATAACAGTTCGATGACTTCCACTTCCACTCAGTATCTCCAATATCCGAAACCAATCAAACCCATAAAATGCTTAAATCATAAAACACTTCCACGCTAACCCAAGAAAAGGTTCATCCTTCCATCCTAACTACGTATGCTTTACGATTTTCTTCCCTCCCATCATCGCTTTGGCAACCTGTCGCCATCGGCCACCGGCACTTATCCATAAGCGATCGTCATAAAAAGTCCCATAACAAGCTTAGAACTGCAATTTGTGGTCGACCATTGCAGACAACAAACGCAAACGTTGATCGACCGTCACAAAAAAAGGATCTACGCTTTCAACCGAAGGCCAACTCTCAATCTTGCACGAGAAGCAGATAAGATTAAGTCACTTTCTTTTGCAACAAGAATCTAGTTTCTATGAGCAGCAGGGAGCCTTGATGAAGCGAGCGAGGGTGGACAGGCCATATCGCATTAAAAATGACATCGCTTAGAGGCTGCCTTGCGCTGGGCTTAAGCGGAAAGATTATTTATGGCTCGGTCGGAATCTGTTTGATATTTTCTGTTGTCGTTGAGATGCATTCTGGAAGAGGACAACCACCGACCGGCCATCGGTGGTCGGACGGTGGTGACTCGAAAAGGAAGTTTACCGACTGTGATGAAGAAGCATTAATCTATTCTGGTGCTATTATAAAGGCAAACAAATAAATAGACCGACTCTCAAGTGGCTCCACAGCCGGGGAAAATATGATAAGAATAAGCTAGGGCAGGGCTGCAGCTTGCATGGCAGATTTTCACTCTGGCAATATCTGTCATCCGCTTAAACGCCATTTAAAGAATGATCAACTCCCATGACGAGAAAAAAAAATAGCTCGATCGCATGTCTTCTGCGGTAATCAGCGACTTCGACGATGCCGACGATGTGGACTTGGTTATAACATGGGTGGTAAACGAGCGAAAGCGGATTATGATTGAAAATGAAACCGAAAGCTCCTCTGTCGGCGCAGTCTTGTAAGTGCATCCTGCTCATGGCTCCTCTGAAGAAGGATGAATTATCTTCAGTTGGGGAAAAGAAGCTGGGGATTAAATCAGAACTTGAGAAAGCTGATTGGAATGCAGCTTGAGGTTCAATGTCAGCCAGCGAGAGATGCAGTGCAAGTGCAAGTGCACCAGTGGTCCATTCTCAAGAATCAAGATACTTATCGGATAAATACTTTGTTGATTGTTTCCAGCCGGCACATTTACCATAATAGAATCGGTTTGTGGTTTTATGGTATGTGATTAAAATAGCTTTTCCAAGTGCAGCTTAGGATGAAATAGAGGTGCATTAAAGACAGAAATCGTGCAGTTCAACCGTGGTGGCTAGGCGAAGTGATTGCTTATTGTCATAACTCGATTCGCTTGCTCGTCACGTGGGATCGGCTGATGGGGAGCTGATAATATCTTTGAACCGTTCGGTGAATCTTCTTTGGCACACGTTTATCGCTGAACCATCGGGTTGCTTTAAAAGGTTGTTTTTTTTTTTTCGTTTTAATAATGACGCAAATTTTAAATGGGCTATTCCAAGAAATCATAAACAGAGCTATGGTTAGCTCTAGGAATTTGAAATGCTAATTAAAATGCGAATTAAGTGTTTAATCGTTTTGAGACGACGCGCTTCCTTGTGACTGACATTCGGTGAAACATAAAGGGTGTCCACGATGAAATTGCCACACTATGAAATTGCTCTAACTTTTTAACCGTTGGGTAGAATTTAATGAAAATTTGGGTGGATTTAGTTCATAGTGCATTATTTACATCCTGCAAGTTTTAAAGTCCTGCGATCAAAATCCAATCGCGGAAATGGAGTCGAAAGAACAGCTCGTGCGTGATAAAATCTTGCGCATTCATCACGAGAACAAGGATCTCTCGCATCGTTCCATCGCTAAAACGTTGGGAATCGCGAATTCCACGGTGTCGCGAGTGATTAAGCGGTTCGAGGAACGGTTGACCACCGATCGGAAGCCCAGAAGTGAAGGAAAAAGTATTCCGTACAACACCAAAAATCACAACCGCGTAGTTGGGGCCTTCAACCGAAATCCGAACGCCTCCGTTCGGGATGTGGCTAAGAAGCTGCACCTAAGCCGAAGTTTTGTCCAGAAGGCCAAAACTAAGGCTGGGCTTCGAACGTTCAAGGTACAAAAGGCCCCTAATCGCGACGAGAAGCAGAACAAGTCCGCCAAAACCCGTGCCAGGAAGTTGTACCTCAACATGCTGACGAAAGTTGAATGCTGCATCATGGACGACGAAACATATGTGAAGGCCGACTTCAAACAGATCCCTGGCAACCTGTTTTTCACGGCCAAGGATAAGTTCAGCGTTCCGGAGCATGTCCGCACTCAGAAGATGTCCAAATTTGCGAAGAAATTCCTGGTTTGGCAAGCCATCTGCACGTGCGGGAAGCGGAGTGCACCTTTCGTGACCCAGGACACGATGAACGGACAGGTGTACATAAAAGAGTGCCTCCGGAAGCGGCTGCTTCCTCTCCTGAAGGCCCACAACGTCCCAACAATCTTCTGGCCGGATTTGGCCTCATGCCACTACTTCAAGGACGTGCTGAAGTGGTATGCGGACAATAAGGTCAATTTCGTGCCGAAAATGTTCAACCCTCCCAACACTCCGGAGCTCCGCCCCATCGAGGAGTACTGGGCGATTATGAAGCAGCACCTTCTTAAACGACCTAAGGTAGTGAAGACAGTCGAGGAACTGAAGAAAGTATGGGTTTACATGCAAAAAACGGTTGATTCACAGGTTGTGCAGAATCTTATGGCCGGGGTTAAGGCCAAGGTGCGAGCATTTGCGTATGGACTGTAAATAAAATACGAGTAAAATGGTAAAATGAAGTTTAATAGTTATTTCTCAATCCCTGAAAATTTGATGGCAATCGGATGAAAACTCGAATTTTGCGAATCAATTTTGTGTGTGGCAATTTCATCGTGGACACCCTTTAATGGGCCAGTTGTTGATCATTATGCAAACCTAGCATGATTTCTGAAACTCTGCAGTTTTCGTCATGCCCTCATAACAACCAGGAAATGTCTCACCTTATCAATGGTAAGCCCTAAATTTTCAAACCACGTAGATGAAACGCTGCCATCCGATAATTTCATCTAATGGGCGATTACAAATCACCCATCATTCAATTCCCAAAACCTACAGTGATCTAATGTTTTCGGAATTCCCTGGAAGCCACCTCAAACTGGTGCGATGAGATGTCTCGATCCACATTTGGAAACGACCATTTGAGTGCCAATTCCCCCACTGCCGATCCGGTTGTTGACCAACTCTATTGATCCATCACACTTCTGCAGCTGACGACGCACCTTCGCTGCTAGTCAACAAGCAATACACAATCGAATGAGTGGACGTGATTGTAATGTTTACTTCATCAGATCGTAGTAAAACCAATATGCAAAACGCACGGCTGCTGACCTAAGAAGGTGATGTAATCCTGCAAGAGCAATCCAGCACCTTTTGTATGTATATACCTACTAAACGGCGAAGAGTGAGAGGTCGTCTCGATGGTGTCAGACGTTTATTATGGCTTAATCCTATTAAAGCGAGTGTTTGATGGCTTTAAGTCAATTATCGTTTCGCAGTTGAACTTCAGCCCCCCCCCCCCAACCAGTACTGAGACCGGGTGACTTATTGTTGATCTTTGCTCTCCATCGACTTCTCCAGTGTGAACAGATGGTGTGAATGATCGGACAGCCGGAAAGACCTCGAAGTCCGTCATTCTTTCTCATGTTTAAATTCAGGTGATACACTCCGGTTCTTGTCTCGAGAGAGGAAGAGACGGGCCGAACGCTCTCGATTGTTTTGCGGGTAATTTGTAGCACCGACATTCCACTGCATTCCAAACAAACTGAAAGGTTGCCACTTGCAGGTAGATTGCCAACGCAGACCGGCAAGGTAACCAACCCGTCAGGAAAGAGAATGAGAAGCATAAAAGGCGCAATAATTGATAAAAATGAGGCTATAAAAGAAAGGGAAAAGAATTTGATCAATGAATCATGCCGCATTCTTGTGCATTCCATTGCATCGGATGCAACTGGAGCTGTCGTGGTCGTTGTGTTTGATTAATTCGAGGAATGGTGTCCTTTGGAAACCTCTGAAGCGTCGCACATAAGAACAACTGTAAAAAAGTGCATCATCTCCAATGACATAATTTCCCGTAGTTGCAGACGGCAACATGACTCACCTTTCCACATTTCGTTGCACAACTCAAATTTACTTTCATTACTCATCGGTTGACAGACGCGATGGGCGAAAGAGACAGTCGAAAAAAAAACTGCAGACGTTTTCACTTTCGCACGGGCGATCACTGCGGCACTGAAATTGACCATCTGGGTGCAGTTTGGACCTCCAAGGAAGAGTGATTTCCTCTTTAAGTAACGTCGCTTCAGCTCAAAACTGGAATTTACTCAGCTGTCATTAGTAAGAACGTACCACTGTAAGTTTGCATCATTGTTTAGATGTTTCGCACATTCCTGATGTTTGTCCATAAATTAGAGCTCAAGGTTCATTCGCCACACACCTGACCAAAATGAAAAGTTGAACAATTTGTGGATTTAGCTGCAGTGACCACAATAACATAAACAAACACCTTGGTGAAAGGGAATTCAGAATAAAGAGCGCTTATGGCAAAAAAGGTAGCTCGCTGAGGACTTGGAATGGATTGTTATATTCAGCTAGCAAGTAGCCAATGGCACCCTAATTATTTTAATACAGGTAGCAAGGCCTACTGAATATGTTGATAATCCACAAGAAGGGGGAAGTAATAAGTACATAACAACAAAACCATTTTATGCGACGAAGTGCTTTATTGTATTGGTCCTTTTATTGACCCACAAGGTAGTAGTTGCGACTGGATGGTCAAAAAGTGTTTACTTGTCTTTATGATCAGGTATTTGTTGTAGTACAGTGGGTACCGATCTTTCGGTTTCGATCCGATATTTACGGTTTCGTTCTTTACGGGCAAACCGCAAAGAGCGATACCCGCAACTTATGGGATTTTCACTAATTGGGGGAAATTAGGTCTACAGTGCTAGACATTCGTATAGCCGAACCTCAGATTTATTCGTTTTTCCAAAGCTAAGTTAATCTTTTGAACATAGTAGGTGACTACTGCAACTAAATGAATGCATATTTATTAGAACTGGCACTTTTATGGTTGTTTTTCGGAATGAGTTTTTTTGTTGACTAAGAAGGAATTCAAACTTCTATAAGAACATACTTCTTACCCGAAAAAAATACACATTTTGTGTGTCAGTTACTTGGATAATTCTCATTTTTGGTTGAAATTTGTGTCCTTCCAGAGTTCACGGCGAAATTGATAACTCCTAAGGCTTACGTTTCCGAATCATGGTGTCTTCTACAAAGTTGTATTTAAACAAGTTGTCCATCTTGTGGTGATAATTTCATAGTTCCAAACTTTTCCGATAGGGCGGCGCTGTTGTTAACTTTTGAACGAAACACAATAGAAGGGTAATGTGAAAAGCAAGTTTGTAGAAAATATAATTTCAAGCAGCTTTGCCCAAGACATCATTTTTCTAACTCTTCATTCGACCATGATAGAGCTATTTTTCTGCTTTAAATCAGGGTGTCTCTAAAAAAATGAGTTTTTTTTTTATAACTTTTTTGTTTCCAATTTTGAGGAAAAGTAATCTTGGAACAAAATATAGAAAACGTTATAGCGCACATTTTTCAGAATAAAGGAAAAGCATCCTGACTTGTCAATAAAAACATGTCCTTGCAAAAACATTGGATTTGCCTACATCCACTGTTCACGATGTGCTCAAATCATTTTCGGAACGTTTGACGGTGGAGAGGAAACCTGTCATGTGATCCTGTCATGGACCGAAAGGTGAAAAGGATATTAACGAAAAACCCAAATCTCTCCATTCGAACGGTGGCTCGTAAAATAGGGATGCCGCCTGGTTTTGTCCGAAAATCAAAACAACGTTTGGGACTTAAGTCGTATAAAGTAAAAACAGTTCCAAATCGCAACGAAAAACAGAACTTGGCAGCAAAATCACTGGCTGGACGTTTGTACTGCAAATATTTGGCGAAGTTTTCAAGCGTTGTTATGGACGATGAAACTTATATCCTGGAGGAATTCAAGCAGCTTCTATGGCTGGCTTTTTATTCTGCTATGGCCAGAAATGCTACAGCTGAGCCTTTCAGAACGAAGAAGGCATCGAAATTTCCCAAAAAATACCTTGTGTGGTAAGCAATTTGCACGTGTGGCAAAACGAGTAAATCTTTCGTCACTACAGGCACAATCAACAAGGAGATCTATCAGAAAGAGTGTCTGCCGAAGCGATTGCTACCCTTCATCAAAATTCACAAAGAAAAACCTTTGTTCTGGCCCGATTTGGCATCATGCCACTATACTAAAACTGTGATGGAGTAGTACCAAGCAAATCAAGTGAACATTGTACCAAAAACCTCAAACCCGCCAAATTGCCCAGAGCTACGACCAATCGAGAGATATTGGGCTCTGATGAAGTGGAAGCTTTCTGTAAAGAAGCAAGGAATCAAAGACATCAAACACTTCCAGCAAATTTGGACATAGACGGCTTCTACGATTTCTGAAGAGTCTGTACAAACCCTAATGGACGGATTTAAGTGCAAAGTTCGAAAATTTTATGCAAATACCGAATAACTATGTTTTGTCTCCACGAATTGTTTAAACACATCCCATGAATCTGAAATAAACAACTACGACGGAAATATAATGTGAAATTTATGATTTATTCGTGTTTTGAGGTGTCCGGATTATTGCGGATACAGACCTTATCATGTGGAATGAATTAAATTTTTACACGCATCAATATTTACATCACAATGAAAATTCAAGTTTTTTTCTCTCAGTAGTTGCTGTGTTTTTCCAGTGTTGCAATATGTTTCATCAATCTGTTGTCTTGTTTGTAAATGGCGTTTCTTTATGCTTGGCTTCGTTAAGTTGTATTTTGTTAATTTTAACTATGTATTTTGACGTAGAATACGTCTTACGGCAAGGGTAGGGTGTCAATTGTAAATCTTAAAATAAGCTACCATCACGAAATATTGTTACAAATTAAACGCTCATAACTTCATAAATACTCAATATATTTTCAAGATGTTTACATCAATCGGTTGGAAATTTTCTTGCATATAAATTAAATTATCAAACATTATCCTTCAACTATTAAAATTATTAAAAATAGAGAAAATAAAAGGATATGTCTTTTAATTTTGTTTTGCAGCACAATTTTACAAAATGCACAGTACTTTCCTATCACAGATTTCAAATGTAAGCGAGGGAAGTCTCATATGCAGCGCTGAACTATATTAAAGGGGCACACCTTCACACATTTTGTATATTGGATTGGCAGCTGGCGGTGGTAGTACCCTGGAGTGTGCACTGGCTTCTTCTCGGAACGACAGTATTGAAGCTGTTTGGAGTGGCACCCTGGAGTGTGCACTGACTATATTTAAACTGCGGTTTTGAAGGAACGTGGAACTGATGAAATAACCTACTTCTTAAAAGACCGAGAAGGTTTTAATACAAATGTGGACTATTTTAATCCGTCCTTTTCAGGACGACTAAATCTATTTTCCTAGCTTAAGAGTTTGTTAGATTGGGTTTTATCTTACATTACAGTTTCAGATGCTTCAAATGCTTCGAATGCTTGCCAATTGGCAGCTAGCGGTGTGTTAAATAGTTTTAGTTTTCCATTCGTCGAATACGGATGGCTCAGCAGGCTGTTGCTAGCAAGCCGTTAGCTAGGCAGCCATTAGTTATGCAGTCGGTTGAACAATCCAGTGGTGTATTTGTAGCCAATCGGTGGACTCAAACAAGAGAAGCAAAATAAGGTCCTTGTGTGTGATCCAGCTGGTTGCCATCTTTTCATAAGGTGCCACGTGGAACGGATTAAATAACCTGCTTCTTCAAAAGACCGAGAAGGTTTTAATAATACAAATGTTAATTCGTCCTTTCAAGGACCAATAAAATGTTCCTAGCTAAAGAGTTTATTTTGATAGGAATTTCTCTAACATTCCTTTCCAAATTCTTGCCAGTTGGTAGTCAGCTAAAATAGTTTTAGTTTTTCATTCGACCTAATGCACTGTGTAAAATTTT
>JAHHFK020003270.1:0-124910 GCA_024533555.2 Aedes koreicus
CTAATTATTTTCATAAATATGCTTTATCTTGGTACCCTGGCCAGACAGAATGTTTTTTGACTTCGACAATGTTGTTCAGTGGAACAACACGTTTTGATTGATGACCAGGTAGTTATTTTCAGGAATATGCTATATCTTGGTATCCTGACCAGATAAAATGTTTCTCTCTACGACAATGTTGGTCGGTATGTGTCAAGACCAGGGCCCTACATCGTCGACGCATTAAAATGAAAATGAATCGCTTTTGTATTCATTTCACTCCACTTCAATTAGCTTTCGTGCAGTGAATGAATCTTACTTTCACCGATTTACTCCCAATTCATTTACTGTCAAACGTGAGTAAGCTTACTTTCATTTGCGGTCTAGCCACAGTCAAAAGTGTTTCAATTGAAATTCAAGCTTGCTGCAAACGACGTGGTGAACGACCGTGAATGAACTTCGTTGAAATTGATTTGATTTCATCGCCCCACCCGAGCAGTGGTTGGCGAACAACACATGCGTGCCAGTGTTACTAGAAGTATTGTCATTTGACGATGTACGGATTGCTGTAACTTTCCTCGACAAAAAAGCTCCCCGAGCTGGCAAGCGCGTGTCTGTCTGATACTGCGGAGACAGATTGAAATTAAATTTGTTGCCTTTGCGCTGGAGCTGTAAACAAAACAAGGTTCGCATGAAAGCGACATAAATATCAGCAATTTCATTTATCATTTCATAAAATGGTTGATTATTGTTTTCGATGCTACAATTAATTTATCTGATGGCACTGATTCTAGTCTTAAAAATAATGATTACCTCGGAAATTAAATCATGCACGTATTGCATGAATTTCAATTGTCCTGCTTCATACTAGTTCGACACCGAAGGCTAAAATAAACACCGATGAATGAAAAGTTTAGTCGAAAATGTTTGTTTGAAGATTGTTTTGCTGAAGCTGACTAAGAAGTGGCTGTCAAAAGAAGATAATGTGTTTCAATTAAAAGGGATGAATGTTAAGTTCATCGTCCCACGACGATTTTCAATTTAAATTGAAATTATATGACCCTGGTCAAGACCTTTTGAATGGTGACTAACTGTTCAAAAATGTTCTCGCTAAGCGGCGCTAATGTGGCAATGCATTTCCTGAAGGTGCCATGCTTGGGGATCCTGACCATTTTGAAAGATGTTATCTTTGGATAAGTTTTTCAGTGGATCAAGGCCTTTTCATTGATGACCAGCAGTTCACAATCTTGGTTGGTGTGCAATTGAGTTTCCTGACCAAGCTGTATCTTGGCATTTTGACCATTACAAAAGTTTCTGTCTTCCATAAAGTTGTTCACTAGGTCAAGACCTTTTCATTGGTGACTATCAGTTCCGAATCTGCCCGCCACGTGGCGTTAATGTGCTTGTACATTTTTGGAATATGCTGGGTCCGTCTCAAATACAAGGCTTCAGTCGTCAGGATGGCTGTTCAGTAAGTCAAGACTGTTCGATTTGTGATCAGTAGTTCAGAATAATGTCACTACATTGTGACATGCGCTAGTGTATATGTGGTTTTCCTGACTAATGTATACCTTGGTATTCTGTCCATTCGTAATGGTTTTGTCATCAAAAATGTTGTTCAGAGAATCAAAACCTTTCGATTGATGACCAACAGGTAGAATATACTCGTTACGTGGCGCTAGTGTGCCTGTACTTTTTCTGAATATGCTGTACGTTGGTATTCTGGTCATATACAAGGTTTCAGTGTACAGCGAGGTAGGTCAAAAACGTTTGCATTTAAAAAAATGGACAAAAATTGCCGAGTTTTCATGGGGTTACCTTCACCCACACTGACATGCAGCATCAATCATAGTAACCCATGAGTCAGCAGACAAAATTTGACAGCTCTATCAGTCGAACTCTAACCGTGATGGCAAAAACAGTGAAGCAACTCCGTTCAGAAGTGTGCGCGTTCAAAGAACGGCACCCCACCGCGTCGAAAACGGACATCGTGCGGCACTTTGTAGACGCCGGATACGCCCGTTCCGGCATCTACAACATCTTGGCACTATTAGACAACAATCAGAGCATCGAACGAAAGCCCGGTTCCGGACGGCCGACGACCCTGAGCGACAAGAAGCTCCAAAGGATGCTGAAGAGAAAGACCGAGAGAAAAGTGGCTGCAACCGGCTAAACAGTGAAAAAGTACCTAGCGAACATGAACATACATGTCAGGAAGCGGAAGTCGCGTCCACTGGTATCGGAGCTGCAGGCAATGACGCAGCGGCAGCGGCTGAGTAAGATGGTCAAATCGATTTTCCCGGCGAATTGCGACGTGGCGGCGGTGATGGACGACTAGACCTATCTCACCCTGGATGGAAACGACTGGCAAGGCACTTCATATTTTATTTCCTCCACCAAGGAAGTGAGCTCCGGGTTAAGTTCATTTCACACACCAAGTTCCACAAGAAGGTGCTGCTGTGGCTGACAATCAGCGAGAAGGGGATGTCAAAGCTTCTTTTGCTCTGGACTGGCCATGAACGTGGAAATTTATAGTACGAAATGCCTGCTGGAAGTTGCGTCATTCATCAAGCAATACCGTAAGGACGAAGACGCAGTGTTCTGGCCGGATCTGGCGTCGATCCACTACTCGAAGCGATCGTTGGAGGAGATGGAGCGGCTGAGTATCGATGTGGTACCCAAGTCAGCGAACCCGCCCAACGTCCCCCAGCTGCGTCCCATCGAGAATTTCTGGGCCAATCTTAAGCGTAAGATCTACTCCAACAATTTTGTCGCGGAGGAGGAATTGATAAATAAAACGAAGAAAGAACTCAAAAACATGCATACCTGCATGTTTTCGTCCGCCATGGCGAATGTTCCGGTTAACTGCCGGAAGGCCGCTCGCAAGGGCGTAGAATTTTTTTTGCAAGTAAGCTTAAATAATTACCTTCCATGGAAAATTTATCAAAAGCAATTATCTGTCTTAGCTTTTTCTATCACCATCCGAAAAAAATCCATTTTTTTTAAAGCAAACGTTACCTCATTCAACTCGCAGAATAGGCCCAATTTTGTTTTAGCGACACCTATTTTGAGACACCCTGTTGTGTGACTAAAAGTGAAGAAGTTGCAATAGGTAACTTGTGTGAGTGAGAGTAAATGGATTAAACAGGGCATTTTGTGACGAAAATTCATACGTGCGCTGGAAAGTAATCCATGGAAAATCGATCAATATGAAAATTTTGTCATGTAAGTCTGTCGTCTTAAATTCTGTGGCGTTTGTTATCCGGCATGGGATACCAGCCAAGTGCGAATATCCGTGTGAACTAAACCGAATACAGAGCTTGTTGAGTTGATTTGTCTGATAAGATTTAGCAGATTAAAAAGAAGAAAGAAGAAAACCAGAAGGTTATTCGGACGCAAACGGGAGTTCAGCTGCAACTTATAATATTGGACACTGACCATGAGTGAAAGAAGATGATCGGTATTCGCTAACATAGCTCACAGAAGTGGCATGGGACAGTGTGGCTGCAGGCATAGTGTTTGGATCCATCGGCACTGGACTTGGGAAGCAAGTCGGTGGGTTGGTCGAAGTATATTTTGTTCCCATCGTTTCTCTTGCCAGCAAATTGACTAACTGCGTGGGTTTGGCCGTCCATGCGGCGAGAAGAGATCTCCCTTTATGAACCAAAAACGGCATCTTTTTTGGCAACGGTTAGAGTGGAAAACAGTAAGGTAAGAGTTGGTAGCAGTGGAATCGGAATTACGTGCCTAACGGCTATGCTCACAGATGATGAGAGTGATCCATCATCTAATCAAAAGTTGAAAAAACTTTCTCGATTGAGAAAGGAAAAAGTTCCCCCTATTGTGGTGACAATTTCGGATTTCCATGCTTTTCGCAAAGAAATCTTAACATTTGTTGAAGGTGTGAAATATTCCCTTCAAACGAGGTGAATGCCGTTTGCATGCAGAGACCTTGGACGGATTCAAACGTCTTCTTGAGTATCTTACTCAGAAGAACCACAATTTCTTCACTTGCGACACCAAAGCTGAGCGTCTTTTCAAGGTTGTCTTGAAAGGACTGCCCAGTGGTGAATCTCTGGAAGAAATAAAAAAACGAGATGATAAAATTACTTGGGATTAGCCCAGTCCAAGTAATTAAAATGAAAATGAAATCCCGGCCTGGCGATTCTCGCAAAGGGATTTCAAACGATTTCTACTTAGTTCACTTCAAGTCAAGTGAACTTAATAACCTTAAGGCTTTAGAAAAAGCAAGCCTTTTGCAACTGATTCATCGGCAATTTTTGTCCATTTTTTTAATGCAAACGTTATCGGTAAGTCAGACGGTGTCACCACTCTTGTAGAGTGCGGAGAGGTAAAAGATGCGAATGAGCAAAGGGGAGCACAAGTAAAGTTTTTATTTCTATATCTCACCAAATTAAATACTGAACCACATTTTGATGGAACTCAAAAGAAAACCAACTAACAGTAACCTTTGTAAACCATCAACATGACAACTTTTTAGTCGATTCCAATTGGAATATTTGACAGTGATGTGGGCTGGATTTTCTGCTCATGAAAATTCTGGCTAGTTCTAGGCAATAGCCAAAATTCCAGTTAAATTACTTCACGGAGAAATGAAAGACAAGCCTCCAAACATGACAATTTTGTATAAAAATTCGTCTTTGGTCTTATTTTATTGTCCGTCACTGTACATAAACGTCATAGAGTGGAACTACTCAATATTTGAGAGGATGCACTTTTTATGGACCTTTATGACGTTTCTTTAACTTTCCTTATCTATCATACAAGTATGAATCGATTGTTTACTTTCCTTCTAATTTGTTTACCTCTAACTTGCACAAATGATATTCAAATAATGTATAACTGTGTGTGGATCAAACGTCAAAGAGGTTCATGGAAGCTTGTGGCATTTCCAGGGGGGGGGGGGGGGGGGTTGAAGTATAGCAATACAATTTTGCACAGTCGAGTAAAAAGATACACGCTGTAGATCTCACTCACAGCTCACTATACACGCCCTTAATGTTGGTCTGAATCCTTTCCAAGCAGCTATTGAGCGTTGAGCGTACTTCTTGTTTTCCAATGAAGTAAACCACCATCACACTTTTTGAGTGGCGCTAATAACATCCTTACGGTTGGTTTGAATCGGTCCAAATCGTTATTTAAACTATCTTGTCTGACTAAGAAATATTCACCAACACACTTTGTAAAACGCTCAGGCTCTTGATATAAATCGATCCAAATCCATATTATTGAAAATTGCCTTATCCAACTTACCTCCAGACTTTGTGAGTGGCCCCAACAGCTTTTTTCTGTTCAATTAAATCGGTCCAAATCGGCCCTCTAACGTTTTTCAATAACATTGCCAATATACACACTTAGAAAAAATGAATTTTAAACGAGACGTTATTCATGTTTCTAAAAAGTCGGGGAACGTAAAGATAGATTTCGTGTTAAATTATGTCTCCTAAAACTGACACATACGCAATTCGACCAAAGATGTGTTTGATTGAATTTATTTTCTCCTCTCTTACTACTTATTTATATGTGTGGAGAGGCGGTGTGGGGTCTCGTTGTGGGGAGGCAGAACGTTTTGTTGATAAATCGTCGACGCTACAGCGTCATAAAAAATTTTTTTTTTTTTTTGGCCCCACCGGCGCTTTATCTTTTTTTTTTTGTTTATATTATTTTTATGACTGGGAGGCGTCCACAAAAGGAGTTAGGACTCTGCCCCTCCTTTTTGTTTTGTTCATTAAACATTGAGGATGTACACTGATAGGCAAAATAAAGTGCCCACCTCATCGTTTTTTCAATTTCTCTCATTTACTTGGTTCAAATTAAAGTAAACACACTGTATTTTTTTTTATTATCTTATTTTTTATATTCTTTTTAAGTTTCACTTATGGAATACTGAAAAAAAAGGAGTTTTACTTGAAGAAAAAAAAAAAATCAATTTGTGTTGAAAAAAAAAACAGTGACAAAATAAAGTGCCCACTTCAAAAATCGATATGTTTTCAATAAGTTTCCATTGGAAGACCCCTCGATTGTTTATGTTTTGATATTTTGACATGTTTTGAAGCAAACGGCTCAACCTGGTGCATTTGTATACGTGATCGCATTTGATTCAATTGAAAAAAATGGAGAACGCAGTGCTTTCGAAAGCAATTCCCTTGTGTATCCGAAAATTGGTCGTTCGTGATGTGCAAAACGGTGAATCGCGCCGGGCTATCGCTAAGAAGTACAGTATCAGTAAGGCAGCGGTTGGCAAAATTCTTCTGAAGCTTAAAACGTTTGGATCAGTGGTGGATCGCCCTGGCAGAGGCAGGAAGCGGAAAACGGATGCGAGAACGGACACCAAGATCATGCGCGAAGTCAAGAAGAACCCGAAGGTAACTGTCCGCGAGATCAAGGAAACCCTTCAGTTATCAGTTTCCGGTCGAACTGTTCGTCGCCGTCTCGTAGCACAGGGGTTGAATAGCAAACTTGCCGGGAAGCGCCCAATTATCAGCAAGGCAAACAAAGCCAAACGGCTTAAGTTTGCTAAGGAGAATGCTGATAAGCCCCTAGAGTTCTGGAAAACGGTTCTCTGGACGGACGAATCAAAATTCGAGCTGTTTAACCGAAAGCGGCGGGTTCGTGTTTGGTTCAGATCGGGAGAGGAGCTTCAGGAGCGCGACATCCAAGGCACGATGAAGCATGGAGGAGGAAATGTGATGGTCTGGGGGTGTTTTTCGTGGGGTGGAGTGGGAAGCATTGTGAAAATCGACGGGATAATGACGGCAGATTCTTACATCAACATCCTGCGAGAAAATCTGGACGCTGATCCAGACGGACCTTGAAGAGAAGTTCGTATTCCAGCAGGACAACGACCCGAAGCATACTGCCAAGAAGACCAAGTCTTTCTTCCGGTCTTGTCGGATCAAAGCGCTGGAATGGCCTCCACAAAACCCGGACCTCAATCCCATCGAGAATTTGTGGGCGATTCTCGATGCCTGGGTTGACTAAAATAACTATTTTGAAGCCCTGGAGCGCGCCTGGGAAGAGCTAGATCCACAGCACCTAAAGAACCTGGTCGAGAGCATGTCGAAGCGCCTGCAGGAGGTCCTGAAGGCCAAAGGAGGACATATCAGTTATTGAAATGCTTTTATTTTACTTTAATTTATGTTTTCTGTAGCCTAAATGAAGTGGGCACTTTATTTTGTCACTGTTTTTTTTTTTCAACACAAATTGATTTTTTTTTTCTTTATGTAAAACTCCTTTTTTTCAGTATTGCATAAATGAAACTTAAAAAGAATATAAAAAATAAGATAATAAAAAAAAATACAGTGTGTTTACTCTAATTTGAACCAAGTAAATGAGAGAAATTGAAAAAAACGATGAGGTGGGCACTTTATTTTGCCTATCAGTGTATGTTAGTCCCAAGCATCATTTGTTGGTTCTCTGATTAATTACAGCTGATCTGGCAATAATGAAGTAGCAACGTCAGGCGGTCAACCATGCTCAAGCTCGCCATTCCTATGGATCTGTCGTTCTCGGAAAAATCTTCTTTATAAAAATACCAAAAAATCTCGACATAAGGATTTCTAAAATATATTTTTTTGTTTTTTTTTTTTTCTGGGTTTTTTTTTTTTTTGCCCCGGTGTAGTATCATTATCTTCTTCTTTTATTTTAAGAGTATATTTTTTATCAAGAATAGTTATTATTTTTATTACTACTTCTTTTTTTTTTTTTTTTTTTTTATTTTTTTTTTTTTTTTTTTTATTTTTTTTGTTTTTTTTTCTTTTTTTTTATTTTTTTTTTGTATTCTTTTATTTAATTTTAAATAATTTGATTTCTTTTTATTTTTTTATTTTTTTTGTTTTTTTTTTCTTGAATAAAAAAATAATATTGGGGGTGAAACATATTACTTTTATAAAAAAAAAAAACATCAATAATGTTATTTTAAAATAAAACCAAAATAAGAAAAAGTTAATAGCTTTTGGTTATTTTTCTTTTGTCTTTCTATTTCTTTTTTATTGTGCTTTTTTATTTCTTTCCTTTTGCCAAAGGGGTTTTTTTTTTATCAAAAGAAATTCTTTGGAAAAATTTTGGAAATTATTAATAAAAAATATTTTTTTTTTTTTTTTTGATTCTTTTGTTTCTTATTATTCTTCTTATTTTTTTATAATTTTTTATATATATAATAAGGATAGATTTATTTTTTTTTTATTTTTACCGCACCAAAAATTTAGGAAGTTCCGTGATTTGAAATTTAAGCAGAAAGGAAGGAGAAATTCTCCCTTAGCTCTGTAGGCAAAGGCGCAGCTACAAAGCAACACCATGTTGGAGGTGGCTGGGTTCGATTCCAAATCTGGTCTAAGAATTTTTCGTTACGGAAAATTTCTTGACTCCCTGGGCATAGGGTATGATTGTACTTGCCACATAATCATACTAATGCAAAAATGGTACCTGGCATCGAAAGCTCCAAATTAAGAACTGTGGAAGTGCATTTAGAACACTAAGTTGAGAGCAAGCAATAAGCTAATTGTGAAAGCAATAAGCTTGAAACACCAAGAAAGAAGAAGGGAGGGGATGTCATGGGTAACAAACGTGCTTAACTGTGAGAATTCATACAAAATAGATACTTGACGCTTGACTACATTGCACGAAGGCCATTTATAACAAAGAGACATCAAATTCGAATCGAACTTACCGTAGATCTAGATAGGTGAGCGAGTGCAGCCCCCGGACCGTGTCCGGTATCGAGCGTATCGTGTTATGAAAGACGAGTAGGCGTTCGAGGAAGGCCAACGATGTGATGTCTTCTGGCAGTTCGCAGAACCGATTGCGGGACAGATCTGTGGATGAGAAACAAGCGAAAGAATGATGAGTAAATTATATGACGTTTTTGTTTTCTGGGTGGGTGATTGGATGGATACGTCCGAATGCGTACGTGATTTGGCTGGAGAAACGATTTTCATCTTCTAAATCACGTGCGTAACGGCTTCCCAGCTAGAAGATTCGGCATGCTCCAAGCAACGCCCTATGGCCTTCCAATTCGAGATTAACGAATTGAAGCAGAAGTAAACTGTAATCTTTACTGCTTATTTTAATAGTTTTATTACTTCCTCAGCATCGACAAACTTCCTCCGTTAGTACTGGGTGTTATTAACTTCCAATTAGGCAATCTGCGGTTTCTCCTCTTTCATGTTTGCTCGATTATGTTTCCGTACCGCCAAACGGATGCTGTCGTTACACCCAGAATAGCATGGAAATATTCCGGAGCAATTTCGACACCAAGTGAACGTTTCATGAAAACCGCCATGTGAAATAGATGCATGAGAAAAGATCTCGGTGTAATATCAAGTGAAACATGGAGATTAACGATGATGTTCTTTAAAGCCTATGTTGTAACAGTTTTATCGCATGCCTATCGTTATTATTAGCAACGGTTCGAGAGGGAGAAGATGTAATGAAACTCCAATTGACCTTAATTGATTGAATCACGATGGCGCTCAGTTGATTATTCTTCCGGTTTCTCGTTCTCCGGAACGCCTTGAAGGAAAATGTTTCCCCACAAAGAATATTTGAATTTTGATAGCATTCGACTCCACTGAACCGCATTGCGAGATCTTTTATTGTCCAACCCATGCTCAAATGGAATCAATCATCCCGTTGGACAAGCTCTCCGGTAAGACAAGCTGAAAAATGACATTTAAAAACCCGCATAAATCAGCCCATCGCTTTTTTGCACCTATAGACCATTCTCTGCGCTGGAGCTTGGACGTAATCAAGACAGTGGCTTATTTTATGCTAATCAGTGGCGTGAAATCAGAGAAAATGGTCTGCTGTACGCGCAAGCTCTCGGTGTTTCCAAGGGCTACAGCCTCGAATCAGAGCGAGCAAAAAGTTGCCCCATCAACGATCGCATCATCGACCATTATGTCGCTATCAACGGCAAGAAAAAGAAATCCCTCCGACAATGAAAGCATGCATCTTGTTCTCAAGGAACTTCAGGATTGAATTATTATGTTCTGTCTTTAGCAGACAGAACAGTGGCGCTTACAAGAACACACGATCGCTCGACTGTATCGAATGAAAACATGCGACGAGTGGCGTAAATTGTCTCTGAAGAGGGATGGATTGTCATACACGCAGAAAATTTGCATGTGCAAATAGCTTTTCTAGCTGGTTTGAATTCCATCAGAAGTAAAATAAAATGACTTTGAACTGCGGTGCATAATTTCACTTCACTTTATTCAAAGCATATGCAAAACGTCACTGCCATGCGTTACAATATTGATGCAAAGTTGATAGAATTTACGCCTACGGATGTCACGCTCGCAATTAACATCTCCTCTATCATCATCTTCGTCCGCGTCGCATCGTTGTTGGCAAAACAGCACCGACGAAACCATTTGTGGAGCATTTCGTCAAACCGCCAGTTTTGTTTCCTCCCCCATGGTTACTGCTTCCCGATCAGAACTCTGAAACTGCGCTATTGAACCATTGTAGTCGTATATCTTGACCAGGACTGGAATTGAATCCTGGAAACTTAAATAAAAAATCGGAACTTAGGTTTATAAAAAAAAACCCATAAGCTTGTTGATCTATACAGCACAAGAGACATCCGTCGCATCATTCGTGGCTCGTGTCTGTCTCGCGGTATTGCACACGCATCGGGCATAAAATTATAATAAAAGCGAGAATGAATCGCATATCTGATGAGGGCTGAAATGTTAATGGGTTCGGAAATGTGTTACCATTTTAAATCTAGTGGATCAGGCGTTCATTTTCAGCTTTTTTGGCAGCAATAATAGATTGGCAAATTTCAAAAATATTTGTAGATACTAACTTTACGAAACTCAACATTGCATGATGGATAAAGAAATTTCATCTAATCAAATAATGTTGTGTGCCGAGAGATTTTTTTTTAATGCTTAATACACCACTCCACATTTCTGTTTCTTTTTTCAATAGAGCGAACATAACAATGAGAGATTCGCTCCTCACTCTTTCTCTTTCAATAATAACAGCGTCGATGTTAAACTTTAGAGGGATTATTTAGTACAGATTGAAGGACAACAGTGCTGGCTATCATATTATAAAACAGTTTAACGAAAAACGTATAGATTTAGTTATGAATGAAAGAGAAAATGAACAAATAGATACTCTCAATGTTAGATTCGCCCTAACAAAAAAAGTCTCTAGAATTGTTTTGACGAATTTCCTTTTTTTTAACTTATCATATGCCATATAAAATGACTTGCAATTTTCATTTTTGTCTGTTACTAGATCAAAAATGAGATTATTGCTGCAAGCAAAATCCACCATATTGCAATTTAGCCAAGCCACCTTATTGCAATTTAGCGTGAAAAACATAATATCCGTCATTTGATCAAATGTGAATAATAGAAATTACGATTCCATAGCCATTTTGATTATTTCAGCATTTTAGTTCTACATTTCACATAATTCTGCATTATTAATCTGCATAAAAAAATACAAGTTAATTGCTGAGATGCTTATAATACGCAAGAATAGTACTGAAAAAACTATGCAGAGGTCTAAAAAGTTTGTTTGTTTTCAGCCAATGCAGCGATCTGGTCGTCCGAAAAAAAAACTTCTCCAAGGATTTTGGCAGCAATATTCATCGCAGACATTCATGGCTTCTTGAATCCAACACTGCCCTTGAAAACCATTAATAATTAAAATGGCGATGAAAAAAACGTTTTTATTCTCAACATTTCAGTTAAGTTATTTATTTGAAAAAAAAGTATGCCCACCCCCTACGTTAGTCCAGTATTTGATCAATTTGTTTCAGTACAATATTCTAGGAAACTTTTTCAATGGGGCGAATCTAACAATGAGAGACTTTCTCTCCGTTAGTCAATGTTAATTTTCGAGGAATCCTTTAGTGCAGATCTAAAGACTACAATGCTGGCTAACATATTATGCAAATAGTTTAACACACAACAAAAACGTGAAAATGCATGAACGCGAATGTAAACAAAGAGAGTCTCTCAATATGATGCAAGTGAAGAGTGTACTTTGGTAGTTTCTGTTTCATTATCTTCATGTCAATCGATCTAGTTAGTTCCTAGCTTTGTAAACATAAGAATTAATTGCACGAGTGAGTGAAATTTAGCTGTCCTTAAACACAATACAGGCAAAAGCCTGTAGAAAAAAGTACAAAAATGTCATATCATTTACTCCCATGCCAAATTTACTATCGTATATATAAAGTTCCCGTTTCACCTTGGTTTTCTTATCATGCATGTGATATATTTTTTTTTTTAAAAAAGGCTGGAAAAAAAAGCAGTTTTTTTTCGTTGGTTGGGTGGTGCAGGGGGAAGTGGCGGCTTACTCTTGTTTTTTTCCCGCCGAATAAATTATAAAAAAATTAATTGGCGGGGGGGGGGGGGGGGGCGGGGGGGCAACGGGAAGGGATATAAAAAGAAGAAAAAAAAAAGACCACCGGGCGCGGGGGGGCAGAGTTGGTTTGGGGGGGGCGGGGTGGGGGGGGTGGTTATCGCTGAAAATAAAAGAGAAAAAGAAAGAAAGAACACGGGAACTGTTCGATCTCAAACAGCACACAGCGTGCTTGCTGTTGGTTGAATAGCACCAAACACGCGTCCCCCCAGGAGCGTGTATTGTTTCCACCCATTTGAGTGCGGCTAGCAGGCAAACAGCCTGATGCTATTATTGTAGCTCAAGTGGGCAGCGTGAAACATCACTGTCGGCGCGCCGTATCTAAGCACCATTGTAATGATGCGGTGCGCACGGCACTATTGATCCGTACTTCTTGTCCCCTATAAAAGGGACACATCGCCCCATATAGTTTAGTGGTGTTTTAGTGGTATTATCGTCTTGTTCATACCCACCGAGCTGGCACGCTGCCTCTCGGTGGTAATAAATTATCATCGACAAAGTAGTCCGTTTTCTTTCGTTCGTCATCGTCGTTCTCAGAAGGAATAAAAATCACAACGTAGGGCCTGGTCAAACCCTGGACGAAACAATGACTAAACGGCACGGAAGATCGAAAAGGAAGACTGCGGGCACGGTAAAAAAAACTTCATGGTTACCCACATCCTCCGGGGGGGGTGTGTGGGGCGATGTAAAAAAATTTTTTTTTTCTTCGGGGAGAAAAAACGGGATTCCCCTTGCCGAGAGGGGCGTTTTTGTCGTGCGTCTCCTTTTTAATTTCAGAACCGATCGTTTTATTAGTTCTCTCCCGGAAAAAGACGAGCATAAAAACGTGTATCTGACCAAACATCCTGCCAGCGTTATGGTGTTTGGATTGGGGGCTTCCGATGGCAAAAATGAACCCGGTGCTCATTCCAGAAGGCGAAAAAATAAGGGCCGGTTCATAAACCACGTAGACTCATTTTTGATAATCTCAGACCCCCCCCCCCTCCCTCCTCGTAGACTTTTCTCCATACATTTTTTTTAGAAATTTTGTATGGAGCATAGACTTTGGTCAAACCCCCCTTTCCCTAGAAAAGTCTTTGCGGTTTATGAATAGCCCCTAAGCACGGAGGTCCACATCGCGTTTTTAAGTAAGTATGTTCTTCCGTGGATCAAAGAGAAGTACGGCCCGCCAAATGTTGTATTATACTTTAACAAGATGGGGATCCGTGCCACACCTCGAACCGCACTCAGAAGTGGTTGCAGGGACATCTGCCGTTTTTGGCGAAGGATAATTGCCCGCCATCCAACCCCGATCTTATTCCGCTGGATTACTCAGTATGGCGCGTCATGACGGCCAAGGCCTGCACAGATAAAAAGCGTCCCCGAAAATGAAAACGGATCGTGAACTAGTTCACGTTTTCAGGATTTTTCCCTTTAAACGTTATTTAGTTCATGATTACGTGATTCAGTTCACGGTGTATTTTTGCTTGTTCTCGAACTCATGACTGCAGTTCACGAATTTCTTTCCGTGTGTTCTTAACGCCACCCGAGTGCAGCAAGCCTCAGACAAACATTGAGTCGTTTGGAGATGAAATTTATCCAGGCTACATAATTCCTTATTTTTGTGTTTCTTGATAAACATTTGCAAAAAAAAAACTTGGAAACTAGGTTTAGTACCGAATTAGATGCTTCGTTTTTCTTTTTGGTCTTCATTTAGGCTGGATTTCAGGAATGAAATCTTTTTTCAAACAGTTATTAAAGCATAATATCTGCGATCATTTTTGTGAAATTGGGATTCAAATGCTTAACCATTAGCCGTTACCGGCGGTGCAGCGGTAAGCGTGGTTGTCTTTCATCCGGAAATACGGAAGAGCGTAAATATTTGTCATCGCTTTTTTTTTTTAAATAAGACAGTAGTGGAAATCGTAAGCAGTATTTATTTAGAGTCCGTGCAACATTCGTGGATTCATTCATATACATCTAAACAACATTCACTGGCTCAGTATTTAAAGAAGATTTTTCCTAAAACGTATCCAGTTGATCCATCGACTTCTTCTCCATCCACATGTTATAGTTCGATTCCTTTTAAGACCTTGGGCATGCTTTGTGCAAAACACTCGACTTCGTTTGACAATCAATTCTCCAATAAACGCTACTCCACTCAATAGTAAACCAATACCAAGTGCAATGCATGCAGGAATGATATCCTGGAGATCCAGCATTTTTTCTTTTGTGAGAGACAGCAACTTTTTCCTATATTTAAACTTCAATGCCTTACGATCCCACGAAAATTGTTTCCATTTTCCTTGTAATCCTGACTCGAAAAATACTTGATAAGTGAGAACATACTTCGCAAGGGGGTTTTCCAGTCTACTGGATAAGCATAAATGCTCATCTTCAGACGTTCTTTAAGTACTACGTACTTTGGTCTACGCAGATTGAAATCATAATCGATCAATTGGCGCACAATGCCTTCAGCTAGATAAGAATCCTTCAGGTAAGCGTGATCCCCATCTACATAGAATACATCATCGGTATTGTTCACCAGTAGTGGTGCGAGGATAGGATTCCCCAGCATTTGCTGTTTTGAGAAGTGAACAAACTTGATCTTCAACCCAGAGTCCAACACTTGTTGTAATGTTTCAAAATCTGTATGGGATGGTTTATGGGTCAAACATGATAAAAGCTTACTCTCGTATGCGTTGGACAGCAGAAAGAAGATACATATCAACGGCAGGAAAAAAAATATTTTTCGACGCTTGGCATTATGTAGACTACACCGTTCTAAACCACAAACTAGCAGCAGAATGGGATCGTTTTTAAATACCGTTGGCCATCGGACTTGAACGAACTCCATCATCAAAAGCATTATCAGTAAAACGACTCATGCTTCAATGGTGAATGGCCTCAGAAACATCTCCAAAACGTTGAACGGCCTTCCTTTGGGAATTACAATAACCAATGACTCAGGAGTGTTTTCAAAAATCCAACGAAAAGTGTCTGAGCTGTACATTTCCAGGGATATTGAAAACGTTACAATATCTGCTCCAGAAAATATTGCATACACGTTACAGCTGGCCGCGTCAAGAGAGCAAGGCAATATATAACGAGATGCATTGCCATTTATAAATTTGGCCGTTTCCTCCATCCATTGCCAGGTATCATAGTTCATCACAGACATCGTTACGTAAAAAATGCATTTCCCCTTAAATCACGAGCAGCATCCTCGAACAGATATTCTGGATCCGGGAAATTATATAATACAGCTGATTTGTACATATCTTAATCGAACCGTACGACCTTTTTAGCTGTGATACCTAGATATACTACCAAATTAAAATGGAAGGTTGCTAATATTCGAAAAATGCCACTCATGCATTTGCAGCTGCTCAAATTCACGATTACGATAACTTTACTGTTGGTATCCAAAATTTCGAAGTTTTTTTTTTATGTTTTGGCCCTTTCTTTGGGAGGGGTTGGTTTGCCCCAAAAAAAAAAAATAAGGGGGGGTGGGGGGGGTATTTTTTTAAAATTTTTTAGGGGCCGGGGCGGGAACGGTGAAAATATAGGAGAGAATGGTGTGAGAAATATCCATGTGGTTGGGTCGGTGTGGGGATATAATTAATAAAAAAACTAATATAGGTGGTGTGGGGGTTGTATAGTGATAAAAATGATTCATATGGGGGGGGAGAGAAAAGGGGGGGGTGGGAGGGAAAGAAGGGAAGCGCCGTGGGGTTTTGGGGGCGGGAGGGGGGGACGTTGGTTGTTAAAAGAAGAAAATAATTTAATTTTTTAATAATTTGTGTGGTGTTTTTTAATAAAAAAAAAAAATAAAAAAAAAAACTCAGGCGGCACGCACGACTTCCATCGGCATTTTGTCCCAAGTTCGTTTGATTACGGTTTTGAATTGGTTCATATTAGACGCCCTGTGGTCATTTACCTTCGCCAGCATGTATGACCATCCAAGGGATTCAGATCTGGTGAACTGGGAGGCCATTCATTCTTGTCCAAAAAGTCGGTCAAATTTTCTCGGCACCAGCCCTGAACGAGATTTGCAGTATGCGATGGCGCTCCGTCCTGCTGAAACACATAGTGATCATCTCCAAACACCTCTTTTACATATGACTTTACAACTTTCTCCAAAACTTCCGTTTTGTAATATACGGCATTCACTTTAACGCCTTTTTCGATGAAAACCAGTGGTAATTTGCCTCGCTTGCAAATTCCTCCCCAAACCATCACTGACGTAGCACTTTGGAACCGTGGAATACTCCTATCACTCTCTGGAACAGTTCTCGAAGAGAGAGCCCACAATCTGTCGTTCTGTACATTGTGGGATTGTTTCAAGACGAATAACTTTTCATCGGAAAAGATAAATTCTTCCCCACCGTGCCTGAAAACTTGCTCTTTCGAGTCGTCTCTGCTTGGAAGGTTCCGAAACTCCGTGAACCTTACGTTTCTTGAAAGCTTGGAATCCAAGGTTTTTTTCAGTATATTGTGCATTGACGATCTCGAAACATTCAGATCTGCGGCCATTTTACGTACAGAGCGCTGTAATTTTCGTCTAATCCGTTCCCTGACCACTTTAACAACTCGTGCAGTCCGCACCGTACTAGTACGACCGGATCTCTTCCGGTCATCCAACGAGCAGGTGCCACGGTACCTTCGGATGGTTTGGTACACAAAATCCCGCTTTACTCCGAGTATCCCAAGAGTATCCTTACTGTTAGTTCGAATCGGTTCAAACTGGATTTCAACCGTAGTTTTGAAATTTGTTGGTTTTTTTTTTAATTTTTTTTTCAATAAAATAATTTACCAACACACTTTCCGAGTGGTCCCAACGGCATCCATACTGTTGGTTTGAATCAGTATTATTTTTTAAATACATTTTTTGTGCATCTTCTTAAAACCGAATAAATGGAGAATGATCTGAAAACAAAGTTTAACGAGAGTTCTGCGTGTCATTTATCAAAATAAACTCTGCTGCTAAACCATCCTAACCCATCCTACCATCCTAACATCGCAGGATTTCTCGTGGAGGTGCAGAGCATTCCTTGCCTTGCAATAAAGCGAGTATCGCTTCAACACATCCATACCGATTTCCATCTTTGGCTAAATTGTTGAGGAAAAGATTTCTCGCGATCACAGGTAATAAATATTTCCATTTGTCATCATGTCGAAGAGCTAGAATTATTAGAACACAAAGTTTGGTTTTCCCATAGTCATTCCCATATAAACTTCCAAGGGCCAGTGCAGTACCAGTCAGGACCTGATTAAGAATCAGCTGAATCTATATTTTAAACCGCCCTTATTTGAGTTCAATTGATTGCGAACACGAACAGCACTGGCCCTATGAAATTTATATGGGAATTATTATTGAAAAACCTAACATTATGTTCTCATCTTCCTAGCTTATTGGCATAATGACATTCGAAAATGTTGGACATTTGAGCCTACGGGCAACAACTTTTCCGAAGTACTGGAATTCAATGGAACGTCAAGTTGATTAATTGTTAATTAATTTCTGAGCCAAAAACTTTCTGATATGAATCATCCAAAGCTTCCAAGTCAACATTGTTTGCCTGGTGAATGATATAGAGGGCGAAAACGAAATTATTGCAACACTTACAACTGGCTGTAACTTTTTTCCAACGACAGAAATTAACCAAATTTTGCACAAGTCCTGTTTGAAGTTTATATTGTACATGATGAAAGTGAGTCACGCGATAAAAAATGTTTTCCGCTCACATGGAAATTCCGGAGCTGTCGTGCTTTGGGAAAACAAATCTACAAATCTGTAATTTAAACGTCTTAAGAGTACTAAAAAGGTTAAACGAACTGTTGACTTTGGATCATAAGCGCGGAGCAGCATGAAGGAAGATGTAGGGAAAAATTAAGGGTGATTTCAAGCAAATTTGGGAAATTTCAACAAGTGATGTTTCCAAAAAGGTCGGCGTTTCGCAAAGTTACGGCCGGAAGGTCACGTTGAACGGCAGCAAACTGCCAAGACTCGTGTTATCCATCACATACCTCAAACATTCCTCAAAGCTGATCTAAAACAAATTCCAGCACATGAGGTTTACACCGGAAAAGATGAATTCAAAGTGAATGAGCGTTTCAAAATCAATAAATTGTAGAAATTCGAATCGATAAGCCTCATTTGGCAGGCTATCTGCTCCTGTGGAGAGTTAAGTGAAATTTGAATCACAACAAGCACCATCAATGGTGAAATTTACAAGGCTGAATGCCTCCAAAAATATCATTCGCCATTTCTAGAGCAGCACAAAAAAACACTATTTTGGTCGGATTTAGCTTCATGCCACTATTCTAAAAGGGTGCTGGAATGGTATGAGACTAATTCGGCCATTTTGTACTCAAGAACATGAATGCACCGAGCTGCTCTAAACTGCGTCCAATCGAAACATATTGAGCCATTATGAAGCGGGAACCCATTAATATCAAGGTGAAAGTTAAGGATAAACATGAGAAAAGGGTAGCGGATACAATTATAGTACCTCTTATGGATGAAGTGAAGCGAAAATGTCGAAAATTTTACAAAACAACCTTCAATAACTTAGGCAGTGCATTTCAACTGAGCTTAATAAATGTATGAAACTACTCTGCAAATTTGGTTTTTATCCGATAAATACATGAAATTTTATAGTAAATTAACTGTATTGTAATAATTTCACGTTCGCCCTTTATTAGCCATAATTTTTAGCTCTATTATCGACAGCAGATACAGCAATGTTGCCTGCAGAATTGTTAAAGGAGCATGTAGTTTTATCATTAATATCAAATTATGTCGTCGTTCAATCAAAAATTGGTCGTCAGTAAAGTGGTTGCTGGACAGTTTTCGTAGGCACAGATATTAAATATCTTCGTATGCATTATGCCAACGAGCTATGAGGATGAGAACACAAAGTTTGGTTTTCCCATAGTAATTCCCATAAAAAATTCAAAGGGCCAGTGCAGTTTGAGTTCGTAACCAGATGAGCTCAAATTTGGAGAAAATCATCTGGACGGTATTTGGAATCGATTGAGTGGCTGAAGCTGAATCTATACTTTGAACAACCCTAATATATATTCATGAGGTTCTTGCAACCATCTCTGAGGTGATTAATAAGCATCTTAGACCTGAAGGGCACAGAAGCCAAGGGGGTCAATGACAGAAAGGCCGGAATTGAGTGAAGTGTGCCAAAATACTATCAATGCTGTCAAAGCAAATTCAGTGAGACTTGAGCTATATTACAACGAACAGAAAAATTACCCGTTTTAAATACTATATACAATTAGTGAAGGATCGAGCTATAGGTACGCACAAACTTTGAAGCTTGTGTTCTCGAAATTGAATTTTGCAACTCTTGGCTTTTAAGCCCATTTGAAACTACTATTCGCACAATAGTCTGGTATGGTTGTTTGGCCTGGTTTTCTCTTTTTTCTGGTTCCACTTAAAGCTTGAATATCCAGAGTTCTCCAGACAGTACTTAGGAACTAGTGACATGATAAAGCTAGAAGATTTTTTATCTAGCTATTATTTCAAATCCTAAAATCCAAAACTGGTCGTAGCGTTTCACCAACTAGCTCTCCAAAGCCAACGAAGGCGCCTACGTATCATCATTATTAGACACTTACACGCCTTCCACGACATCAAAATCTTCGTCTATACTCCAAAAACCTCACTTCAATTGATTAAAAGTTGCATGAGAGAAAAGTTATGAATGAAAACTGCGAAGGCGTCCTTCACGGTTAGACTTAACCGCAAATACCGGTTTCGAATTATGACCAATCTAAATTACGCTGGCTGAACAGCGCCACATCAGAATCAGGTTTACTATATGGGCCCAGTTCGGAAACACGTGGAAAGAAGGCGTATATTGCGATGTCGCTAGGTTGTTTAGCCCTCTAACAATATTAGGACCAGCGTTGCGGCGCGGAGCATAATTTAGGGAATCCCACGCTCGCTTGCACCAGACTCCCAACACCCACTGGATCGATTGAAGCATAAACAAAAAAAATTTTGGACAGGCTAAAATAAGACACCGGTGGCATCAGTCAGATTGCCATTGAAAAATGTTGGACATGTCGCTTTTTTATAGGTCGAGATTGATGGCAAGCAAAGGCACGATTGCCATTGGATACGACGTGCGATTATATGGTTAAACATTCCAGCGATGGGAGACGAAATTTTAAGCTGGATCACGTGGTGAGAAGAGACATTTATCATTCGATATTTTGGCAGTGCTTTTGTCGCATTGCTGTTGAAAAAAAAAAACGATTGATGGAAATGTGTTTCCGATCTCATTTTAGTGGGACATCTCCGATAAATCAAAATGTTAAACAATGGGTTCTCTTTAATGGAAAATATAGGATTCGGGTCCTTGTCTGCGTTCACCAAGTGTAATCACTTCCGCATATTGAATAATTCATCTCAATTCCACACCTGAGACCAGCAACGACTTTCCAGTAACGACGGGTTCCAAATGAATTTTAATATTTATGAATCTCTTCCCCAACTGATGCAATTTCAGCTCTCAACCGAGTCACATCCGAAAACAACTAACCAACACGTAGGAATATTACTTGTTACATTTAGGGAACGATAAACCACCCTCCTCCCTAACCCAAGTCTAATACATAAATCCATCAGAATTGGTTTGCAGCGTCGTCAGCTAAAGAAACTCAATGGAACAAAAAAAAAACCGCAATTTTATCGCCGTGCGAAATTTGTGGTTTTGCACAGGAAACCATAGAAACGTTCATTGTGACAAACTGTTGTGGTTCGGATTATTTTTTCTAAGCCCAACCATGGTCGTCAAGTTGTAATTAAATGTTAACCGGTGTTCGTTTCGCCTTGCTTTTCAATTGGGAAGATTCTTTCCGCGACTTAAAAGTGAATGGGAGCATCGCGGGAAGCATATTTACTCAGATCGGAAGCAGTTATTTTTCGAGAGGAAATTAAATATCCTAGGTGCAATTCACTTTCCCCTCATGCGGGGAATGCCCGGGAATGAGTCCATAATAAATGCTCGATGAAACGGTGTACAAACATCGACTGCCTTCCGTCGGATGCAGTAGATCTGTTTGTGTTTTACTATCTCCGTCTTCTTTTTCCACGGCAGAATCCATGAGATATACCGATTCTAATTGATTCTTCCCGTATCGTTCGGAAGATGCTTTTCTGCCTCCATCCAGCACGCACGTGTCAAAGCAGAGCCACATGTCAAAGCACTGACAAGGAATTAACAAGTGGAAAACGAGATCCCAATCAAAAGCCTTTCGTTCGGGGAAATTCGATACAAATCAATTTTCGTGGTCGGAAGCACTAATCGGCTTTCCCGCGCACACACACGCACAGGTTCTGCCATAAGCCCTTCCCACAAGTCCGGATCCGGACTCAAGTTCCGTTCGACACCGATGACGGCGACGAACGCAGTTCAACCGGTCAATTTCCATATTCATGGCCGATGGCTCCCTATTTATGGCTTCCTATAAATCTTCGTTCGTGTTGGAATAAATATATATATATACTCTTGGAATATTTTCCTTCTAGACATATTTTATCACGCAAACGAACAGTGGGATTTGAAAAGGACATGATTCCAAATATTTTTACTATATTTCAATGAAAAATAATATTAACTTTATTATGAGAGATTCAGATCATTTTGCGATTGTTCAAGGCAAAAATGAGGGGAATGAATTTCTCAACCTAACTTACTGAAATTCGTACTTCCTACATTTTTACACTGATTTTTTTTTTACAGGGAATCGAGTCGACTTCGATGTTTTCGATAGCTACACAGAAAAAAAGCGTTTCCGAAAATGAAAACGGGCCGTGAACTAGTTCACGTTTTCAGAATTTTTCCCTTTAAACGATATTTAGTTCACGGTATATTTTTGCATGTTCTCGAAATCATGGCATCTGGGCACGGATTTTTTTCCGTGTATTATTATTTGAAATTCCATATAATTCATGGAAGCGTTCCTGTTTAGAAGTTATGCCCAAAAATCTCATTCTGTTGAAAACATTGGCATTAAGAATGCCTACTTGTGACGCAAAAATGCCTCAGATCTTATGTTTCTGAAGAAAAAATCCCCTAGTACAACTGGCGCAAAGTCCGCTGTGATTTTCCCTTATCAGCAGTAAGTTTTTGGTTTCCCTTTCCTTCCGTTACCTAAATGGGGGATCTACCCAAATCCCATTCGTCAATACTTTAAGCTCAAGTCTCCAGAGAATGACGAAACGCAAGGAAACTGGGTTAAAGTAAGCATCTTGGGAAATTGTGGATTATTCAAGTGCTGCTACTAGCTTTTCCCCTAAAATCTGAAACGAAAGGTATAAAATACAAGTCGCTGCTTGGCGAGTGTATGAAATCGATTTCGGAACACGAAGGTATAAATCACCTCGTCTTCGCTGCCTTCGCTGGAACTGCAGACGAAAATGCTAAATCAGGAAAACATGCTGACGGGAGATCTGCAAATGCCATTTCCCCTTACCGTTTTTCATTCGGCCCGAAGGGGTGTGTCAGACAATTTGTGAAACAAAATGGAATGAATATTTTATTAACTGCTTTTGGTGATTTGATTTTCCAACCCGGCGAATAATCAGTGTGGCATTCGTGTTGAAAGTCAATCGGAAGAGTCATGTGTTGTCATATTGGAACGGGACAAATTGAGGTTTTGTGTTCGTTGAATTGCTGCAACATGGCGAAAGAATGCATCGGAAGAAATTGATCGAGAATAATATTCAGGGCAACTGGAATTTGAATACTTGAGTTAGGTTGAGTATGAAAAGAAATTTTCAAACTCAACTAGGATGGGTGAAACCACTCAGAAAAAAATTAAGTGGGCCGTTCGAACGGAAGTAAGATAAATATAAGGTAGAAGCATCAAGGTTGTTACTTAAGTAGGCCCGGGTGGCCACTCAAATTAAGAATTTGAATTCTTTTTTTCTTCAATTGTTGGGCATAATTTTCTCGGTAAGAATAAGTCAGTATACATGTACTACATATTCCGAATATACGGATTCTGCAACGACATGATGAAACCAAAACTACTTCTTGAGACACAGGTCTATTCCAGGTGAATTTTCATCATAGTTTTCAATTCATTACAACAAAAGAAAATCCACAACGTTTGGACGAAAACCAAGTAAGTCGAAATCGTTTTTTCTAAAACATAGAAAATTCAAACCGAACAAGCCGTGAACATATACCACCATAATAAGTAAACTAATTATGGTTTTAGAGATGCTAACACCAATAAGTGCTGTATACTATCTGAAAAATCCCTGAAGTTTAGGTCATCAGATTATCAATCATTGCGAGTTAGGGTGATGGGATGTAATGTTAGCCTAGCTCCTTCATTCGGCGTCATTTGTACCAAATATGTCATTAATGCGGCGATAATCAACAAAATCATGTTGCTGTCAGGATGACCTTTTAATTTCGAAGCAATTGCGACATTATTAATCAAATCATAGTTGTTAACTTCCGCGTAATTTTCGATTTCCTTATCTTTTTAGGCATCATGACTTCACTAATTGAGCTGAATAGATTATCCATACGATCTTCGAATAATCTAAATTTGGCTAAGTTGAACCTATAAACCAAGTAATGCAGCCAATGTGTACAGAAAATAGTCATACGTTATAAACTAACAGTTCACATAGGTAAAATAACAATGATTTAACGAGAAAACTCTAGACGCAATGTTAGAAACATATTTGTTTCTGTGTTCTCAACTATGGCCAGTTGTATGAAAAGCGTAGTAACAGTGTTTTTAATGGTAACATTTTCAATAAAAATAGCTGGGTTTAGGGTTGTGTTTTTCAAACGGCTTATCTGAACACAAACCAAAGGAACAAATCCGTGTAGAGTGAATTATAATGTTTTGATTAGCGAATGGTCAATAAATCATATGTGAAAATCACTTAAGTGTTTCTAAGCAGCTCATTTTTTGCTGCCACGTCTTAGGATGTTTATATCAAAGCACTATAAGGTGTCTTTCAATCCAAGGGAACCGACTTAAAGTACACTTTTCAGTTTTGTGGCAACTTATGTTATTATTTATTCATTTATTTTATGGAATGAATAACCAAAATACCTGTTTTCTCATGGTATAATAACTGAATGTAATTTCCCCATTATCGAAAAGAGTAAATGTTTTGATCACGATAGTCATCAGACTGTTCGAAATGAAGCACATACACCCAAAATAAAAAAGCAAGATTGTATTACTATGTTCGCATGATTTTGTTTAATTTTTCGCTATGGATCGTTATTTGGAGATGTAACATTCGCTGGGGGAAAAAATTCAACATATTCATTTCCGAAAAATTCGACGTGCACGTGAGGTGGTATAGTGCATTAGTTGATGAGTGTGAGATTGGAGTTTGATTAGGGCTCATATACAAACAAAAACCTCATGGCTTCATTTATTCCATAAAGCGCTTTGTGAATCAAGATGGACTAAACCTGCCTTTTCTGAATCATGCAGCTTTTTGAAGATATGATTGAAAAAATTGCAACATTCAGGTGTAGACACAGAAAAGTGTTAAGTTACAGCAGGGCACTTTGAAATGCGGGGTGAATTGAAATGGCATGCCTATCTACTAGCGGAAGATATTAAACACTGTGATTGTTTTTGAATACACAAAACATAAGCAAAACACGCCCTTTTGAATTTTGAATGTAATAGTGATTTATAATAAGCAACAGGCTGGTTCCAGCTTTGTTAAGTTTCTGTCCCAGCTTTTTTATTTTTCGTTCCGGCGTAAATTCATCAACAACATTTTTTTCATTAATTCACTGTTTCACTTCAATTCCACCTTAACTTAAACTAAGCGTTGAAAACTCAGTATTCCCCGTAGTTTTTTGCACTAGGTAAGTAAGTTGGGATTAGTTGATGTAGGGCCATTGAAAATTCCGGCTACACAGGTATTTATCCGGACTAAATTTAGCGTTTCAACATGCCCCAGAAATTTTCTTTCTCGGGGCAGATCTAAACGGGTAAAGAAGGGCAAGATGGTTTAGTAATAAGCATAAAATTCAAAAAGTAACATTACAATTTTTGCGGTTCTTATTAAATACATATGTTCTGTTATAAGCTTTGTCATGATTTCACCTATAACATAACCCATGAGTAAAGCGTGCATTAAAAAAAGCACCTAAATTTTTTATACGACTACCCTGCCACCTGGTGATCGGTCTACCGGTCAGTAGTCAATATATACTAGTTGCCTATATACTGTTAAATTTTACAGCTCCATCAATTTGCTTATGATAGCTATGGCGAAAACAGTGAAACAACTTTGATCTATATAGTTTGTTCGCACCGCCTGCTCCATCCTGGCCTAAAAAAGTCGGCCCCCTTCGTGTCGGCCGGATACAATCGCGGAAACATCTACAAGATTCTGGCTACAAGATCTACAAGATCCATCGAGCGGAAGCGTTTAAGCGACCGAAGGATTCAACAGAACGGAAGACGGAAGGCAAGGTGGCCACTTCTTTCCGTGCGAAGTATTTGGGTAAAATGGGTCCTCCCTTAGCTCAGTCGGTAACGGCGCAGCTACAAAGCAACACCATGCTGGAGGTGGCTGGGTTCGATTCCCGGTCTGGTCTAGGAATTTTTCAAAAAGGAAAATTTCTCGATTCACTGGGCATAGCGTATGATTGTACTTGCCACACAATCATACTAATGCAAAAATGGTACTTGGCATCGAAAGCACTCAATTAATAACTGTGGAAGTGGATTTAGAACACTAAGTTGAGAGCAAGCAATAAGCTAATTGTGAAAGCAATAAGCTTGAAATGCTCAAGAAGAAGAACAAGAAGGATATCCACATGCGGAAGCGTCAGTCCAAGCCAGCCGTGTCGGAGAACCAACCGGAAACCCAGACACAATGGCTGAAGATTCTGGTCAAAGAGATCTTCCCGGCGAAGCGGAACGTGGTGGTCGTTATGGACGACGAGACGCACCTCACGTTGGCCGGCAACGACTGGCAAGGCAAAAGCTAGTTCACCTCCCCGGAAAGAAATTAGCAGCGATGTGAAGTACACAGCGCATACGAAGTTCCCAAAGAAGGTGTTACTTTGGCTCACAATCTGTGAAAAGGGGATGTCACGTCCCTTTTTCTTTCATTTGGGGCTGGCAGTAAACGGTGAGATCTACAGTACGAAGTGCCTCCCAGAAGTGGCCGCCTCCATTGAAAAGTACCACAAGGATGACGACGTGGTTTTTTGGCCGGATCTAGCGTCGGCCCACTACTCGAAGCGGGCACTGGAGGAAATGAAACGGTTGGGCAGTGGTGCCCAAGCATGCGAACCTTCCCCCACGTGCCCCAGCTCCGCCCAACCGAGTAGTTCTGGGCTAATTTGAAGAGGGAGAGAATATTCAAACAATTTCGTACCCAAAACGACGGATAATTTGATCAAAAAGGCGACCAAGGAACTGTAGAATATGCCTAGAATTAAAACATTTTTTTTTATCAGTCTGTGCGATGTCCTTGTCGAAGATGTTGTGTTTAAATAAATAAATACATAAATAAATAAATAAATAAATAAATAAATACAAGCTTCTTTTTTCACCTATTGTCACAGTTCCGGCTAACTGTCGCAAGGCAGCGCGGCAAGAAGTAGAAGTATTTTTGGGAAGTTTTAATTTTTTCGAAGCCCTTCGCCGAATATTTCCAATCGTGTTTGCTTCTCTGACTTCGGCAGTTCAGTTCATTTTGATTTATCCATGATGCAGGAGCTTCATGGAATCCCAGAGCATCATCGTCCTATGATTGCTCCGGTAATATTTGCTGCAAAATTTGGCCAAGTTGATTCCACTAAATCGTTCTTCACTGACGGATCATTGATAGAGGAGTCAGCAGGCTTTGGTATATTTAATGAAATTTATAGCGCCAATCGTAAACTTCAAGCTCCTTGTTCCGTATATGTCGCTGAATTAGTGGCAATACACTTTACGCTAGAAATGGTTGCCTCATTAACACCGGATCAGCATTTCGTTTTCACGGATAGTCTCAGTTCTATAGAGGCTATTCGCTCCTTGAGGCCGGTAAAGCACTCCTCGTATTTTCTCATGAAAATACAGGAGCTTCTAAGTGCTTTATCTTCGCGTTATTTTATCATCACCTTTGTATGGGTCCCATCTCATTGTTCAATTCTGGGCAATGAGAAAGCGGACTCGCTTGCAAAGGTGGGCGCTATAGAAGGCGATATTTATGACCGACAAATCGCCTTCAACGAATTTTTCTATATTTTTCGTCAACAGTCACTCGTCAACTGGCAGTATAAATGGAGTAAAGGAGATTTGAGTGTCGAAGAGATCTTGGTTTGGGGGGATGGATGTGGGTCGAGACTTCATTCGTGTGATGTCTCGCCTCATGTCCAATCATTATTCTTTGAACGCTCATAATATACCGTGTTGGGCTGAGCGACAGCAATCTCTGCAAATGTGGATAAGGTTACCAGGACGCAAATCACGTTATTTGGTCTTGTGCTGAGCATCGTGGAGTCAGATCTGAGCTTTATGATTCCCTTCGGGCTCGAGGTAGAAAACCCAATGTACCGGTCCGAGATATTTTGGCTGTACGTGATCTGAAGTTTATGAAACTCATTTATTGTTTTTGATAACATTAGCTTAATTGCATATTTTAACTTTTATGTTTACTATAAGTTCTTTTTTTGTGTGTTTGTGTTTTTTTTTTTTTTAAATTTTTAAAAAAAAAATAAATATTATTATTAATTTTAATTTTTTTTTTACGGCCGCGAGTTATCGGTTCTATCCCCTTAACATTAGTTTTAAGATAATTGATGTATATAAATATAAAAACTTCGCTCTGTAAAGTTTATTCGATTGAGCCTGTACAAATAAATGATTTATTAACAAAAAATGCAATTTGGCTTGTTAAAATATCTTTTTCCGTTCTTTTTTACCATCCATCCAAAAATAGTCGCTTTTTTTAATGCCCGTATCATGGGCTAGTTTAATTAAAAACTTACAATACCGCCAAAATGATGAAATGATTCTATAAGAAATATCAACCTTGAGTAGGTTAACATTCAACGAAACTTGACTAGCACAGTAGACTTTTCTCCGTACACATTTTTAAAAAGTAGAATATTCCGTGAATTTTGAATCGCCTTCCTCAAAAATTTAAGAAACTACGTGTCTTTAATTACATCTGACTGAATAATGTTTTGCCAGGATGGGTGGAACATTAGCGGCTGTATATAAACTACACGTGGACAGGTTTTGAGCGGCTATAGACCCCTCCTCCTCTAGCGTGGACACTCGTTTATGTAAATTTTCAGAAATTGTACTTACCCCCCCCCCCCCCCCCCACACTCCCCACCTATCAGTTCACATGGTTTATTGACAGTTCCTTATTCTAGAATGCTCTTTCATGCATTCTTTAGCTGATTTTTCAACTTACCCTGGTGTACCTTACTTGAGACCGGTGTATGACACTGTCAAAGTTTACTAATAAATATCTGGTTTCACAGGCTATCTATACTTGTGGCTTTAAACACGTTATTTTCATTGCAACCGAGACCGTCAACCAGGAAATTTACGTGAACGAGGCTCTGGAAAAACTGCCTTTTCTGAAGCATCACGATTATTCTGTGCTGTTTGGCATCCTACCATTACGGGAAAAAAGGTATGAAGTTGTATGCCGCCAACAACGCGCAGGTGGTGCCCAAAGAGAAGGTCTCCCAACAAATCGGAGCTACAATCAATCGCGAAGTATTGGGACATGGTTTAGCAGATCCTGAAGAAGGCCCAACAAACGGATGGAAGCGAAAAGCAGTTTTTGGCAAATTGGCGTTCTGCGGCAAAGTTTTACCTGCCATTTATTTGTGAGCATCTATTTTTAAATGTTGATAATTTATAGCTATTTAACTTTTAATTTAACTATGAATATGTGGGTTCAATATAGTCTTGGATATTATAATTAGCTAAGTTAACGTTTCTGCTGTTAGGGTATAAATTGTTGTGCTGCATAATGAGTTATACTTAATTTGGATTTTTTTTTAAATTTTGGGATCCATATTCACTGGGACATCTTTTGGCCATATCTCGCTAACCCCACCTAAATTAGGCTATAGCAGTAGTGCCACTTGTGGAGCACATGTTCTTTTACCTGGTGTTTGATGCTCACGCACTAACAAAATCTGTTCAGTTTATCAGACGTCACATAGTTCTCAACAGATGGCAGTAGTGTTCGCGCAAAAAGGTTTTAATCTATGAAATGTTCAAGGTGATAATAACTGTTTGCCTATGGCTACCAGAATAAAAAGTAATAAATCCAATGTAATTAAAAAATTTTGAAAGTATAAAAATTAGTTTCTAGATTTTTCATGCTAAACCAGAACTATTCAGAAAGTGGTATACAACATTTCTTTCATTTTAGTATCAGCCAATTGAAGATCGTATATAACAGAAACATATGCTTGTAGTATTTTTCTCATATACAAATATAAATATATACGTAATCATATGAATATTTCATACTGGGGAATGGGAGATACCATCAGGGCATTCAATTGAATGGCGAGAGTGGAATGCCAACTTCCCATAACTAACAGAGTGTGAATAGAGGGCGGGCTCATCCATTGAGGCATCCTAATATTAGATAGCTTGCCTTTTTGACCAACTGTTCAATCTTGTTGTTAGCAGGATATTCTTTATATCCCCGATAAATGACGTTGCCTATCGATTCACCCAACCCGTATTTGTGCCTTCATAGGATGATAATGACAATCAGTTTATTAAAGCAGGGAGGATAATCTGTTGCTATCGGACTTACTTCCCGTACTACAATGGGTGGTTGTCCATATCATGCATCATATCGCTCAATCCTCACCTAAAGTTATCGACAAATTATTACTTATTTTCAATTTGATTATTAATTTTCTTCAGCCGCTCAATACCACAACGGGCAACACTGCACGAACAAGTCAACCGAGCCGAGAACCCGGCAATGACCCTTCATCCATGCAGCGCCTTCATCATGTCGAGTATCAACGTAAACATAAACCAACTTGGACGATGACGACGACGACAATAACAAAAACTAAAACAGCATCACTCTGTATAAGACTGAGAACCTCTTTTTGCTATGTTGTCGTGTGCGCCCTTGCTTGACTCTTTCTCAACATAGCTTATGTGTATGTACGATCCGGTCGCATAGAAACTGACAGCAAAAAGGGGGCAATGATTATGGGCTGCAGCACCGCAAGAGGCACTCACCCAGTCAGTCACCCATTTATTGTATGTCGCTTGTGAGCGATATTTTGCCAGCATCGCTCGATTTGATCCACGGTTCTTTCAGACTTCAGTCCGATTCAGTGAGTGTCAGTAGCACAAGTATGCGTCAGGGTTGATATCATTCAGTGAGGAAGCGTCTGCTGTCCGTGAGGTTGTCGGTTTTCGACGAATTTCGATTGACAAACTGTGATTTTGCTTATCAACCATCTACCGGGTTATTGGGTTGACACTAATCGAGTTTATTTTCGTGTGTTTGGTGCGGTTTTCGCAGTGTTTGAAGGCGTAGGTGATTGAAGGTTTTGCTGATCTTGCTGTTAGCATAAAGGCATAGCAGTGCAACGAAAAATACGACGAAGAATAAGAAGAGAACGATCTTGAACGTATAAACATATCGTTTTTTGCCTCATGCTGCTACCATTAAGCAGCTCCTTTACTGCAGCAAGAGGAACGACACTAGAGGGGTGATACTGAAGTGTATGCGTGTGCGTTGTAAGACGAACCATCTTGCCCACCGAGGTGTGTTAAGTGTGTAAATATAAGAACCTCGCAAGGAAATCGTTCCAGCAAAATGCCCAGCAATCAGCTTCTTTCGTGGTTTCTCTTCAGCGGATGTAAGTATTCGAAGGTTGTTTTCGTTTAATTCGAAGGTTAGTTCCTACTGATGGAATACGGATGGGATCGGTCCAGTCAGGTCTTGGGAACAGGTAGTTCTCTTTTGTTCTCAGCTCACACAATTTCCCTCTCGTTGGTGTGGGTGCTACATGTTTCGATCCTATGATGAATCTTTTGATTTATGCTTTGTGCATCTGAAACTCTTTGTCTGAAAGCGAGAATGTGTGATCTGATTTCGAGAGAATTCAATCTGATATGAACGAACAAAAACTTGTTCTCCTTCTTTGCAGTCATGATCGTGTGTTGCTCAGCTGGTACTGGCAGCTCTGGAGGAGGTCGAAGTGCGGGTCAGTATGGCGGTTTGTACGCCGCCAATAGTGGCGCTTCTGCAGCTTCTTATTCTCGCAATATGTCCCCGCAAAGACATTACATGCCGGCAGGTCTAGGAAACCCCGAAGAGCCAAATCGACACCGATCAACGACCCCTAGTCAGCAGTCCACGGCCGCTCCAAAGACGAACCGTATCTCTGCATGGGGAATAATTTCGATCGTGATGTTTGTGATCATGATCGGAGCCGGAGCCTACTGGGGCTTCATTTGCTATCCTTTGGTGTGCAAGAAAGAACGAAACTACAACATGATGATGAACATGTCCTCCGCGACCACTGCCACTCCTACCAGATCGACGGAGTTTGAGAAACTCGAAAACTACTGCTCAAAATCGACTACCTCAAGTCGAAGCAACGACACCGGTATCAGCAATATTTAGAAGACCCGTGTGACCTAGGTCAGGGACGGCTACTGCTAACTGATAAGCTCAAACAGATCAATCCAACTTTACATACAAGAGTGAATTTAAATGCATCTAGTTAAGGACTGCTTATTGCGCAAACTCAAGTTTTTCGGCTTGCCATATGAATAGGATTTTTAGGTAACAAATTTATACAGTGAATACGTTCAAGCTGACGAAAAATAAACGAATGTGAGACAGAACTAGCACTAAGGATACGCTCGATCGAATAAGTTAAATGCTAAGAGACTGATGTTCTGATTAATTTACACGATAGTATTACGATTGTATACAATCCCAAAAGACAACAATAAATTTAACAAATTTTCCAGTATTTTACGATTTTCATACGACGAAGGAAAGAAAAAGCAAACAAGATGGCGGCGGGTCCTTTAATTTCAATAACACCTTTCATTCAGCTAATTCGATAACAGCTGTCGGAAACCATCGGTCTAGCGGTAACAGCGAGGTGTTTCAACTCATTTCACTATCCCACGACATGATCTTGAAGGTCTCGCCCAACGTCACAATGGGCGAATAAAACGGGAATGGAGGAATTTTGAGCTCAATGTAACCTGGCATTAATTCTCACTCACTCAGTCAGTCGCTGGATGGAAGAAGGAGAGGAGTAAAAGTGACTTGGTGTTCTGTCCTATGCATCGTGGTGTTCCTTGGCTTTCGAATGCGCAGAAGGGTTAGTGGTGTTTAATGATACTCGGGTGGGAAGTTGTCAAAAAGACATCTTAATTTTAACAGTTAATCTTTTTAGATTAAAAATTAATTAATGAAACTACTGGTAGTTAAATCAAAATGAAATGTTCGTTGATGTGTTTGTCAAGGAAAACCAACTGATTTACTTCGAGGAAGTCGTTTCGCACTAACATCTTCTCTGTATATACATGGTTTGGATCTGGGGAAATGTTGCAAATTTGTTCTCACATCGATTGGGCAATCATAAATGTGTAAGGTGTAAACTAGGGTGCCAATGAAAATTACATTTTCGAATTTCAAACAGCGGCATTTCTTACAACTGCTCACCCCAACAATGATTTTAACTCATGCGGACATGGCTTAGAGGAGCCTCTAATCGATGAATGTTTTGCAATGGAAAACTAAAAAAAATTCACTTCATCAATTTAAAAAAAAAATTTAACTCCTCTAATTTTTTTTTGTGAGATTTAAAGGGATTCGCTCGCGTTTACTAGTGATATTTAGAAAAAGTTTTTCAGTTTATTTATTTTTTTAAACTGATCAAGTGAACTGTTTATTTAAATTTTCCTAGCTTTGCAATTGCAACCGTTTTACTAATACGCTCGAAATAGTGTTTTTTTTTAAAGAAATGTAAAAGTTATGACCATGAAATTTTTTCCAAAATCGAAAATCGAAATTTATTGTGTGTTGCCAAATGACTTTAAAATGCATAAAACTTTGAGATCTGATGTAATTTAAGAAAATATGTTTTAAATAAAACAATTTTTTAGAAAATGTTTGGTTATTAGAATTTGTTCCAGGCGAGGCACTTTTTTGTTCCATTGAATTCCAAAAAAAAAAAACGACATTGCGCAAACGTTTTATTACTTCAAAATGCCAAAGCCCCCATGCCAAATGTGAGCTAAATCAAACGATTTAGGGATGCCTCTAATTGATCAAAATTTCGAATTTTCTGGAACTTAGAATACTTTCCTAGTTCCTTGGAAAAATATTCATGGGTTGAATGTTAAAACTTTGTTCGATTAGAGGCACCCCAAAAACATGTCCAATTGAGCTCAATTTTGCATAGGGACATATATTTGCGTAATAAAACTTGTGAGCAATGTCATTTTTTTTTTTCAAATTTGATGGAATTTTGTTTCCCATACATTCCATTGGCACCCTAATATAAGATGGATGGGAACGTTTTTGTGCAAGCCTCATTTAAAAGTAACTTAAATTCAAACGGAAGCTAGATAGTTCTGCAAGAAAATGAAAAATAGTAAGGCCACATCTACCGTGTTTTCCAATGGTGTGTCGATGTGTTTTGCCGAAATTTAAAATCATATGTCCGAATTGTGAACAAGACAATAGTAGTGTTAGTTTTCTAACAATAAACATCACAAGAATCTACAATTCCTTAACAAACTTAACGATACGCGTAGACAGGGAAAGACATTTGGAACTCTTCTGTAAGTAAAAGCAAATTACTAGCTGTGCTTAGTATGACGGACAACAGATTTTGAACCTATCGGAGTGAGATAGGATTTAACACACCATTTGAATTGTACATTCTCGTTGGATGCATAAATACTTTGGCATTACTTCATTGCTTCAGAGGCCTCTCGTGGGCAATAAATCATCCTGTTTAACCTAATTTTGACCGATTATTAGTTATTTCCTAGAGGCTATGGTAAAAATGGTTATGGCTAGAAATGGTAACAATTTTAAGGGAAAAATGAGTAACTTTGCAAGAAAATTGGGGGAGTGGTTTTTTTTTTATATATCTTTGGTTTTTTTTTTTTTATTTTTTTTTTTTTTTTTTTTTTATTTTTTTTTTTTTTTTTTTTTTTTTTTTTTTTTTGAATTCATTTATTTGTACAGGCTCAATCGAATCAACTTTACAGAGCCAAGTTTTCATGTTTATATACATCAGTTATCTTAGAACTAAGGTTAAGGGGGTGGAACCGATTACTCGCGGCCGTCTCGAGGTTAATAGGAATTACAATTTTATGGATGGGAAAATTGCGGTGGAAATTTTAAACAAAGCATGAGGAACAATGGTTTTCTTATATCTAGAATTTCAAATTACATTTTTTTAATTGCACGTTTTCAATTAAAAAAAAAAAAAAAAAAAAATCACTCACTCACTCACACAACAACACTCACACACACACAACCACAATCACACACCGATGCACACAATCTTCAAAAATTTAACCTAAACAAGTAAGTTAATCAAACTACAATCTAAGGCTAATGTTAGTCAAAAACATATAAATGAGTTTCATAAACTCCAGATCGCGTGCAGCCAAAATGTTTCGAATCGGTACATTGGGTTGTCTACCTCGAGCCCGAAGGGAATCATAAAGCTCCGATCTGACTCCACGATGCTCAGCACAAAACCAAATAACGTGATCTGCGTCCTGGTAACCTTGTCCACATTCACAGAGATTGCTGTCTCCCAGCCCAACACGGAACAAATGAGCGTTTAAAGAATAATGATTGGACATGAGGCGAGACATCACACGAATGAAGTCTCGACCCACATCCAATCCCCTGAACCAACATTTCTTAGACACCTTAGGAGTGATAGAATGTAGCCATCGCCCTAAATCTCCTTTACTCCATTTATACTGCCAGCTATCGAGTGATATCTGACGAAAAAAATAAAAAAATTCGTTGAAGGCGATTTGTCGGTCATAAATATCGCCTTCCATAGCGCCCACCCTTGCAAGCGAGTCCGCCTTCTCATTGTCAGGAATCGAACAATGAGAAGGGACCCATACAAAGGTGATAATAAAAGAACGTGAAGATAAAGCACTTAGAAGACCTCGTATTTTCATAAGAAAATAAGAGGTGTGCTTTACCGGCCTCAAAGAGCGAATAGCCTCTATAGAACTAAGACTATCCGTGAAAATGAAGTATTGATCCGGTGTAAAAGAGGCAATAGTTTCTAAAGAAAAATGAATTGCTGCCAATTCCGCGACAAAAACAGAACAAGGTGCTTGAAGTTTACGAGCGGCGCTATAATTTTCATTGTATACACCAAAGCCAGCGGAGTCCTCTATCAAAGACCCGTCAGTAAAAAACGTTTTGGTGGAATCAACTAGGCCAAACTTGGCAGCAAATATCACCGGAGCAATCATAGGACGATGATGCTCTGGGATTCCACGAAGCTCCTGTTTCATGGATAAATCAAAATGAACCGAATTTCCGAAGTCGGAGAAGCAAACCCGATTGGGAATATTCAGCGAAGGGCTGACATCCTGTGTTATGTACAAATGGTACAAAGTCATGAAGCGGGTTTGAGGATTCAACTCAAGGAGCTTCTCAAAATTTTCGATCACCTGGGGGTTCATAACTTCACACCTGGTGAGGAGCCGGAGAGATAATTCTGAAAACCGATCCGAGAGTGGCAACATGCCAGCCAGCACTTCAAGACTCATGGTATGAGTCGAGTGCATACAACCTAACGCGATACGAAGACACCGATACTGAATACGTTCCAGTTTAATGAAGTGCGACCGAGCCGCTGACTGAAAACAAAAACTACCGTATTCTATAATCGACAAAATCGTTGTCCGGTACAACGTTAGAAGATCTTGCGGATGCGCTCCCCACCAGGTCCCAGTAATTGTGCAGAGAAAGTTGATCCTTTGTTGGCACTTTCGCTTCAGATACTCAATGTGGGATCTCCAGGTGCACTTTGAATCGAACCAGACCCCAAGATATTTAAATGACATAGAATGAGTTATCGGTGTACCCAAAATTTGAAGCTTCGGTTGTGCTGGGTTATGCTTCTTGGAAAAAACTACCAACTCAGTTTTCTCCGTAGAGAATTCGATACCTAGCTCGAGAGCCCAAGTAGACAAATTGTCTAAGGTATCCTGTAAGGGTCCTTGCAGATCGACCCCATTGGGTCCCGTGACAGACACTACGCCGTCATCTGCAAGTTGTCTCAACGTACAGTTGTCACTTAGACAACCGTCAATGTCTTTGACATAAAAATTATACAAAAGAGGGCTTAAACATGAGCCCTGGGGGAGACCCATGTAGCTAAATCGGGAAGCTGTAGAGGTTCCATGAGAAAAGCTCATATGTTTTTCTGACAGCAAATTGTACAAAAAATTGTTCATTAATGGTGAAAAACCACAAGCGTGGAGTTTATCTGAGAGAACTTCAACAGATACTGAATCAAAAGCCCCCTTGATATCCAAGAAAACAGAAGCCATTTGCTCTTTTTTAGCAAAAGCTAACTGAATCTCTGTGGAAAGCAACGCGAGGCAGTCGTTCGTTCCTTTACCCCTACGGAAACCATATTGAGTATCTGAAAGCAGGTTGTTCGTCTCAACCCATTTGTCCAGGCGGAAGAGGATCATTTTCTCCAACAACTTTCGAATGCAGGATAACATCGCGATGGGTCGATAGGAGTTGTGGTCGGACGAGGGTTTACCAGGTTTTTGAATGGCAATAACTCTCACCCGTCTCCAGTCATCCGGTACAATGTTGAGAGCCAGAAATTGATTAAACAAGTGCAACATGCGCCTCTTAGCGACGTCTGGAAGGTTCTTAAGCAAGTTGAACTTGATTCTATCTACCCCTGGAGCCGTATTGCCACACGAAAGGAGTGCGAGAGAGAGTTCTACCATTGAAAAAGGTTGGCTGGTCTCATCTATCGAATTCGTGGTTTCGCGAGGAAACATTTGGGCTGGCACAGAATCTGGGCAAACTTTTCGCGCGAACTTGAGGATCCATTGGTCCGAGTACTCCTCGCTCTCATTGTATGTAGTTCGGTTACGCAATCTTCGCGCCGTATTCCAAAGAGTATTCATCGACGTTTCACGCGATAACCCGTCCACGAATTGTCGCCAGTAACCGCGTTTTTTGGCCTTGATGAGGCTCTTAAATTCGCGTTCGAGTGCCGTGTACTTTTCGAAGTGCTCAGGTGTTCCACGTCTACGAAAAACTTTGAACGCGTCGGACTTTTTGCGGTAAACCTCGGTACATTGCTGATCCCACCATGGGGAAGGAGGTTTCCTGCGAAATGACGTTCCTGGAACTGGTCGAGTTTGAGCTTGAAGCGCGCTTTCCAAAATCAGGTTGGAGAGGAAGTTATATTCCTCCAGCGGTGGAAGCCCTTCTACCGTTGTTGCGGCTTCATCTATTGCTGTCTTGAACCTTGTCCAATCGATATTACGAGTTAAATCATACGTGACGTTGATGGATTCCGGCGGAGTGAGCCCGGTGGCAACCGAAATTTTAATAGGCAAATGATCACTACCGTGGGGATCCTGGATCACATTCCACGTGCAGTCCAACGATAATGAATTCGAGCAAAGTGTGAGGTCTAACCTACTGCCAAGTGAGGATGGACCAGCCAAGCGTGTAATTTCTCCATTGTTGAGAACGGTCATATTGAAGTTGTCACAGAGGTCATATATCAAAGAAGACCGGTTGTCATCGTACAGTTCTCCCCAGCCTGTACCGTGAGAGTTAAAATCTCCCATGACCAACCGCGGAGCAGGAAGAACCGAACACATATCTGAAAGTTGTTTCTGGTTTATTGAGGCTCTAGGAGGAATATAAACGGAAGCAATGCAAAGGCTTTTATTTTTAATAACAGCCTGACAAGCGACAACTTCAATTCCTGGAATAGGAGGAAAATTCACTCTATAGAAGGAGTAGCACTTTTTGATCCCCAAAAGTACTCCTCCTCCACGTGAATCCTCACGATCAAGCCGAATAATGTTGAAATCGTGAATCGGAAGATCGATTTCGGGTGAAAGCCATGTTTCACAAAGAGCAAATGCATCACAACCGATATTGTGAGCTAAAAATTTAAATGATTCCAATTTAGGAATAATACTTCGACAATTCCACTGCAGAACAGTGATCAAATCTCCGACCTCTTTTGGCAAATTATCCATCGAAGGAAATGATAGCTGCAAGGAGGGGCCACTTTAATGTTAATTTCTTCAAAAAAGTTTTCACAGTGGGAAGCATTGCCATAACAATGCTTTTAAGATGGTCAGAAATTTCGAGGTACTTGAAAATACCTTCCACAATATCATCGAATGAGAACAGCCCAGATGAAGAGGGGGCTTCTGTTCTAAAAATCGGGGCATCAGGGGTTTTGGATGTCCCCGGAAGAGATGGGAAATCCTGTGTGTAGTTGGCACTACGAAAACCAGGAGGATTCGGATTATCCTTCTTTACACTGCTCTTTGAATTGGGCATGTTGATATGGGGCTTCTGTTCAGCTACTTTCCCTGCTCGGATGCGTCTTCGCTTCCGTGAAGCACCTTCCGAAAAACTGAAAGATGTCCCCTCCTCAACCAAGTCCGAATCAGACTCGTCATCTGCCAAAGGAGCAAAAGGATTTGTATTGATATCGGGTGGCGAGGCTTTCTTAAGCATTTCTGCAAAAGATTGCCTTGAACGTTGTTTTAGAGAACGTTCCAATTTTTCCCCGCGTTGTTTGTACGCCGGGCATGACGAGAGAGCATGGGGAGGAGTTCCCTTGCAGAAAACGCATTTTAGTGTGTTATCTGCACAGGGACCAGCCTCATGTTTCTCCCCGCAAGTTGAGCAGCGTGCTTTATTGCCGCAATGGGAGGCCGTATGCCCCATCTGCTGGCAGTTTTGGCAGATCATTACCCGGGGTACAAATAACCGCACAGGTAGCCGAAGTTTTCCCAGCTCTATGAAGTGAGGAAGGGCAGAGCCAGAAAATGTCACTCGAAACGAGTCTGTGGGGGTAACTTTTTTTTTACCCTCGCTGTGCGATACTTTTACCAACTTTTGCACTTCCAGTATCTGAACTGGGGGAAGCAGAGGGTTGTTGAATCGGCCAATCGCCTGCCTCTCCAAAATTTCAGGGCACAGACTCGCCTCTGTGACCACTCCTACAATCTCCACATCACGAGCTGGAATATAAACTCGATATTCCAGTGTAAAATACTGGGAAGCAGCAATCTCATTAGCCTGCTTCAGGTTAGAGACGACAACACGGAGTTTATTAAATTTTACTTTCGTGATCTCTGTCACGGCTGAGAATCGTTTCGTCAGATCAGTTGTAATTTGGTACACATTCAAAGGTTTCTTTTTGGGCTGAAAGTAGACAACCCATGGACCGACCGAGTCAACTGGATACGATCGCGATCGGAATTTTGTTTGTGCCTCCCCATCATCAGGTGGCAAAGGCACTTTTTCAGCCAAACCGTCCATGTCGAAGAAACCTCTTCAACATGCACGATTTGCCTTATTCGTGGGAGCGTTGAACGCCCCCAAAAATTTAAATCACACACAAACACAAAATAGGAACACACACAAATTACGCTAAAGTCTAGTGGGATGAGAGACAGAGGAAAAAAAAAAAAACTTAACTAATATTACTGATCTGTTGCTGCTGCTGCTACTGCTGCTGACGCACCGTATGCCTGAGCGTCGCACTTCTATGCGGGCAGCGGGGAGCGGTGCGCTGCGTGGGTGCACGGGTGTATCCGATCGCCTTCGGCTGCACTCGCTCGACGATGTCGGATGACCGTTGGCGATGTAGTGGTGTATCGCTGGTTAGCGTCACCACGCGGGGATGAAGCGAAAATGAGCGGGATGATAATTCGCCAGCAAGCACTACTTGATTTTCTTATTTCACTGGAAAACCACACTGCCTTCTTAGAAAAAAAAACTCACTGTCACTCCTTTCACTGAAGTGAATAGTTTTTGAGAAAAAAAACTAATTATTTCCAAGGATCGCACTCGAATAAATCTTCCAAAATAACGGAGCGCTGGATCGAACGAACTTTCTTCTTTCGCTGAACGAAGTGGAATTAATTCAAGTATCCGAGTATATGGACAAAGTTTGTAAGGATGAAGAACTCCATTGTATTTCGTTCTTCCTTTGAAAGATGAGCTGTTATTGAGCTCCAACTTGTCTGATTGCAACTAACTGCAAGTAAGTTTTCTGGCTCGTTTATAGATACTGTATTTCGCTTCATTACAAACTATTCCGTCCGAACAGTTCTACTGGTAGACTGGAAACAAAACAGATGGAAGTTGCTTGCTAGGAACTATTCCGAACCATTTCTCAGTTTGCAATAATTCCACTGAAACGAAAAAGAAAGAAGATGTTTGGCATGGCATTGTACCAGGTTACACAATAGCGTAGGTGGTACAAGCTCTGAGCTGTTGTTAAGAAAGAGACGCGCCTTAACCGGTTGCTGTTAGATAGTGAATTGAGAGCAATCCCCAACTCTCAGATAAAGGGTGTGTCACCTTCCAATAGATCAAAGCTATCCTTGCCGCGTCCTTGGAACTGGTGAGGATAAGGAAGAAATGTTAGTCCGACACTTACTTAAAAGGGATGCGGAGAACTCCACGAGCCCTCAGAAGTGTCGCAGGAAAGGTGGAATTATGTTAGTAGGGAGGGTAAGCTGCCGGATACGCTCAGGGCAGAGAGCATATACCACATACTAAAACAACAAAACTAAACTTTCCTTTGACGAAATGTTACAAAGCTGATCTATGAATCCAAGTTTTTCAGCGCTTTCGACAGTGCCATTGGACCAAATCTCATAAATCCCATAGACATAAGATTGCATATCTAAGGTTGCATTGATTTAATCAATTTATACACCGAAATGCAAGTTAGTTTTGAAAACTTTCCATTTACAGGGTAAGTGGGAATTCATGTCGGTGAAGTATATGGTCATACAAATGAGATGCTTGCATGAATTTTAATTTTCAATGTATGTCCTATTTGGTGTATCTTTATCATTTGTCTTAATTTACATAGTTCAGTTCAAATCTTTCTCCCCTTGTCTTAATTGCCAGCTGCATGCGTTGTTGGAAAGCTTCACAGCTGGCACCCGCGATATCTAAAACGAAACCATTTGTTTGTTTTATTCTGAAATCATTCTCTCGGCCTTACATAGGCTTAACTGTGTGGTTGAAAATAGAGAAGGCACCGATTTGTCAAGTGAGGAGGAAGCGAATCGGCAGGCGCTGGACCAGCAATTCCCTTTATTCTGAAAGTCACTCCAAACTACGACCAACTACGTTGAGAAGAAGGGCAAAAGCATTTTAGCGGGCGCTTTTAAATTGCCGTGACGGTAGGGTAAGTTTGCCAATTTTTACCGTAGTTCCTATTTTGGCATCCCCTCAGAAAAACGTTTGCATAATAGCCTTCGTGCATTTGGCGAGGGAAATGTATGTTAGCCTAATTATTGGGATTGAAATCAACAGTCTTCACGCATCTTAGGATCTCCAATCATCAAGAACCGTGAAGTATCGAAAAATGTGGTTAAAATAGGAACATGCCCGTCGCGTTTCTCCAACTTATATGGCTGAGAATGACTAAGAATGTGATTTGGCAGACATCGTTTATCAATGCAGCTAGCCTCTTCTCTCATTCTGATTTGGAGTGACTCCGAACTCCTTTCAGCTTGATCATAATGCAGAGGGGACTCAGTTAGCCTAGTCAGTAAAGGTACGTTATAACCAAGTCGGAGGCAGTGGTTTCGATCCCTGGTCCGGTCGAGAAAATCTTACAGGTTGGAACTTTTCTCGACATTCCAGGGCACATAAAGGGTGTTCCGATCATAATTTGGTCAAACAGTAATGTGTGTGAGTCGATCAAAGTTTTTATTAATAAGTAAAATTCTTTTTCTTTTTCATGTTTAGTTAATACAGAATACAGGAGCAATATTCAGCTAAGCTTCCTGTTTACCGAATGCGAATTGCCGGGTCTTTCGTTTAACAACTGCCATAAGATTTTGTACAGTCTCCTTGTCTACTTTATTCGTCGCAGAACGCCAGTTTGCCTTGAACTGTTTCTCGCTCACAACAGCTTTTTGAATCTTCTTAAGGTTTCGCTAGACGATGGCCCAATATTGTTCGATTAGGCGGAGCTCTGGCGTGTTGGGATGGTTCTTGTCCTTGGGCTTTTTTGTCGTAATGGCAAGATGCCAAATCCGGCCAAAATAGAACGGAACAATTGTGTCGCTTCAGGAAAGGCAGAAGACGTTTTTGTAGGCACTCGCTCAGATAAATTTTCTGGTTCTGGTTTAAACGGTGCTCTTCAAGCCACAGGTACAGATGGCCTGCCACACCTGATATTTCTTCACGAACTTTGACGACTTTAATGTGCTTGAAAATATCTGCCACCTTTCCCCGTCCGGTTGCCGTATAAAAGTCCTGTCCAGGAAACTGTTGAAAGTCTGCCTTGACGTAAGTTTCATCGTCCTGTACCACGCAATCAAACTTCGTCAGCATCGTCGTGTACAACTTTCGCGATCGTGCTTTGGCCGACGGGTTTTGTTTATCGTTGCGATTAGGAGTCACCACTTTCTTGTAAGTCGAAAGTCCAGCTCGTTTTTTAGCTCTATCCACGGTTGAAGGCGCCACTCCCAGCTTCTTTGCGACATCTCGGACGGAGAGGTTGGGATTCCGCTCGAAACAGCGGGCAACTGTTTTTGTCGTCGCTGTGGCCTCCGGCTTTCGATTTCCTTCCGATCCAGCTTTCCTGGCTGTCGAAAAACATTCACCGAACACTTTTAATACGTTGGTAACAGTTGATTTAGCCACATTCAACAATTTCACCAACTTGGCGTGAGAGTAGTTTGGATTATCGCCATGCACGTGCAAAATTTTGATGCGTTGCTTCTCTTCCTTCGACGACATTTTACTGAAGTGCTAATCTCAAAATCAAAATAGATGCATGATGCTACACACACACATCTTCTAAACGATTTTTAATGCACGATGAAAGGAAATGCGTCAAGTTTAAGTCGACCAAATTTTGATCGAAACACCCCTTAGTATCAATGTGGTTACTACACAATATACAATTCCGTGCATTGGTGTGGCATCGAACGCCCTCAATTAATAACTGTTGAACTGAAATTAGAAGACTAAGTTGACAACAAAATATAAGCTAATTGAAAAAACAGTATGCTTAAATCGCTTAAATGACGGTGGAAGCGATTTAAAAAGCACTCTTATTATCCACAAAGATGAGCTCGAGATGATAGATAAGATTGTGTTCCTTGGTTCTTTGGAGACGTCGAACAACAACTGCAACAGAGAAATTCTGAGACCCTCGAGGTCCTCGAGGAGGACTTGTTAGCCTTTGGAGTTTTCGTTCAACATTTAATGAACCACGAACTGGAGCAACTCTATGGCGAACCCAGTATCCAGAAAGTCACTAAAGCTGGAAGGGTACAATTGGTGGGACACGTTGTGTGTATGCCAAACAACAATCACGCAAAAATGGTGTCTGCCTCGAATCCAAATGGTACAAGACGCAGGTGAGTGCAACGAGCTAGATGGTTTGGGTCCTAGGAAGTGTAGACTAGACTAGACACAAGCAGCCCTACACCGAGTTTTGGCGAAACATTGTGGCGCAGGTGCGATCCTGAAGGGACATTGGACCAGCGAAAATAAGTCTTATGAACACGGCTCCTCGTGTCCTCTCATTCTGATGCCACTTTGGTGAAAGCGATGAAAGTGCTTTTTTTAGCGGAACGCTTAACTTAAATCTGTAACATTTCGATCTTCTAACAGATTCACTGCTTGGTTAAATAAAAATTGGACGAGAGTTTACAGGCTTTTTATGGAATCGGTTATACCCTGTACTCTGTCTAGCATCTCTTTTTTATAAACGCAGCACCAGTTTCATTGAAACATTAGCTGAAAAATACATCTGAAGAACTAAAGAACACATAGATTTGACTCACATTTATGATTATTACGAGAAGCACCCTTTCTTCGAAAGTTATTTTGATTATAATTCTATGAGTTGGAATAATGTTTTTTTTTTTGACAAGTCTAACGTGACAAGAACCAGTGTAATGACGAAATAAAAAAGTACAAGTCCAATATTTTTTTATTAAGGAATAATTTTACCAAATATTACGGAATTTGAGATCGTCTCCAATATTTTTTTCATAGAATTGTTGCATATAGATAGGAAAACAGTCCTGTATTAGGAGTTGCATTACTGCCAAAAACAAAAATATATAAACTCAAATAAAAAATTGACAGAACAAGCACAGCGTTGGTCGTTATCTGGATTCCATCAATACAAGCATCATTTGAGTACCATAAAAAATCTACCACGTTTCACAGTTCCTCCCACAAGGTCGACTAAGAATTCGAAATTTACGCCAACAGCACAAACCTTTCCAGTCATTTGAAGATAAAAAACGGCAGCGATAAAAATTCGCGGCCGGCCAAGATACATTACTTCCATATGCAGCACGAAACTCGTACTCTCGAGGAGTGGTACCTTCAAGCAAAGCACGAATTTACTTCGAACCGATCTTCAACCACCTTCATCATCATCATCATCGTCATCATCATCGTCATCATCGTCATCACCCACAGAACAATACGATGGTAGCCCCTGTTGTCAGCAACTGACTTCGCCGAAGTGAACAGAACTCATTTTTTTGCGAGAGTGGGAGTTTCTCATTTCAAACTTGTGTGCCTTCTTCCGACGACAGTTCTGACAGCCAGTTTTCAAAAGAATGGCGGAAAAGTTATTCCTCCTTTTCGAAATGAGTTTGCTTTTGACGTAGGTACCATGGTTGAATTATGAACGCAGTCCATGTGCGCTGTGAAGTCAATCATGCTAGAAGATGGAAACTCTTAAATTTAAACTCTAATACCATGTATGTACGGAATATTAATCCACCCAACATCTCTTTAGGAGCAATGGTGATGCAAGTAAACCCAAGCATGAGACTTAACGTCTGCTTAGATTTCGGCTCACAGTCACAAGCACTACTATACTGACAAAGTAATTACTACATCCTATCATTTCCTCGCAAACGACCGACACTTTAATAAATCCACACATGGCATTGGAATGGGCGCGCGCGCGAACGAGAACGTAAAGGAAGTGCGACTCGTAGACAGGTATATGTACTTTGTACGCAATTGAACTACGACGACGACTACGACGTGACACGGCAGCAGCAGCAGCATGCTAAGCCGGGGTAATACATATCAAGGCAAAAAAAGGCATAACAAAAACAAACCCGCTTTCGTCATCATGATGTCATCAGACTCTTGGGGGCTGAGTGTTGTGAATCTATATGTTTATGCTAGAAGGGATATAATGAACAACTCAACTCCTCTCGACCGGGAGAAATGAAAACCAAATAAGACCCCCACGAGTCTCATTCCGGTCGCTCCCATTTCTTGGTTGGTGACAGAGAAGACATGGCAGACAGATGCGAGCCTTGTTGCTAATTCGATGCAAATTAGTGAACGATTTGAGAATGTGGATGCGAATTAAAGTTGACTGATGGATTTCATGGAAAATTTAATTTTTTAAACTAAAAGAAAAAGGTTTGAATGAAAATCAATATTAAAGTCAAAACAATTCTAATGATCTTTCAACTGGGTTCCATCTGCATACTTATTTTAAAAAAAGCTACCACAATTGATGGTCAATATCAGATAAAGGAAGAACATAGGGACAAATTATAGAATTAATCATTTCTTCAAAGTACAGAATGTGTGAATGATACAAAAACAAAACAATCATTTCTTTTGCCTGATATGATGAGATGGTACATTCGAGTAGAATTGAGCATGCCAGCCCGCTTCCAGCATGTTTTTTTATGAACACATTTCTACCTTGGACTTGGATAATGGAGGCACTGCCGTTGGATCCAACTCAATTTATGGATTGGTAAAATGGTATTGAGAGCGCTAAATTGCATCCAAATATTTTTTTTTTTCTCGTCGAGCTGAAGACGTACAAACTTTTTTGAAAAACGAACCTTATGTTGTAAAATGTTGATTCGAACGTACCTGAAAATAGAGGATAAAAACAACCAGATTAATATAGAACGGAAAATAAAATCAATGCGGAGCATGCGTTTAATGATCAGTGCTATAATTAGTCATATCGACTTGACGCGATTCATTTGCCGATAACTCGTTCTAGAAGTTTATTTTCAAAATATGATGTATGATGAAATTGAATTGTCTCAATAAAGCCTGTCCATGTAAAATTTTGGACACTTTTCTTTCAGTGTACTTTTTGAATTATTTCACGGATCGCTGAAACGATGCAATTATAGAACAGCTGAAGCTCTCCACTTTATTTCGTTGCATTTGATACAAAGTCATTGATGAAAGTGGAAGTCCGTAAACGCATTTTGTACTAACGGCAGCCAAATTCAACGTTGTCGGTACGCGATCTTGCCAAGAATCAGATTAAGATCTTGTTTGCAGCGCTTTTTTGTGGATCGGAAGGTTGGAAGCGGAACAAACCGAAAAGTATATTTGCCTCACAATGTATTGATCTAACTTCAACATCTCAGGTGAGAGAGCGAAATATCTCAATTTGCAAATGACAAACACCATTGAATATCATTTGAATATTACAGTGAACCCGGCAGTTACGTCGCACAATCGGACTGTGTACAGCAAATAATGAATTACGCGGCCTGTGGCGATTCTATGATGATTGTTGGCGACTACAATCTGCCTCATCTACTCTGGTCATTCGACGAGGACCTGGACTCGTACCTCCCAACAAATGCATCAACCGAACAGGAGCTTGTAGTCACCGAAAATATGATTGCTAGTGGATTGCAACAGATATGTGATGTGCGTAATATCAACGGAAGACTCCTAGACTAGGCTTTCGTAAGCAACAGTAATGAATTTACTGTACAGTAATGAGTTAGAAGCACCATTCTCAATTTTACCCTTGGACTATCACCACAAACCGTTCGTCTTACGCGTGAACACACGAAGTTCGTTAAAAAGTATTCACGCAACTACGGAAGACCTCGACTTCGATTTCAACCGATGCGACTACGATTCAGTTTTTCAAGATCTACGTTCACTGAACTGGGAGGAAATTTTTCACGTTGCCAACGTTAACGCTGCGATTGCCACATTCTACGGCGTGTTGTTCAGAACCATAAGCAGACACTGTCCTCTCCGCAGAGGTTATCTGCGCCGCTCAAACAACCAACCATGGTGGAATACTGAGCTTCGGCATCGGCTTAATGTTCTTCGTAAAGCTCGCCGCCGGTTTCTGCGTCATCGAATTGCTGAAAACAGCTCAATTCTTCGCAGGCTCGAGGCTGAATACACCGAATGTGTATCTTCTTCTTTCCGTGAGTATATTTTCCGAATCCAAGACGAGGTTAAGGTGGATCCCTCCTCTTTCTGACGCTTTTTAAAAAGAAAAAATGGAAGGGGTGAGGGTTTAGGGGGTAGGGTTGACCCTTCGAAAGGTCCTGGGTCAGAGAGGCTACCTCCCGTTTTTGTACCTCCTGTGCGTTGGCTATTCAACCTGTCGCTATTGGAGACTACCTTTTCGGATGTATGGAAGTTGTCTGCGGTCACACCCATACACAAAGCCGGAAACATCCATGATGTAAAGAATTATCGACCTATTTCGATTCTTTGCTGCTTAGCCAAGGCGCTTGAACTTTTTATTCACGAGAGAATGTATTCTGCTGCTAAGCCCATAATCTCGCAATATCAGCACGGCTTCATGAAGAATCGCTCTACTGCTACAAACCTGATGGCATACGTTAGCGCACTGACCTCCAGTTTGGAAAAGCGCTGCCAAGTTGACAGTATCTACGTAGACTTTTCCAAAGCGTTTGATAAAGTACCTCACGAATCATTAATGAAAAAGCTCGAGAAACTAGGATAGTCTAATTGGCCTAACCCTAATGTGGTTAGGGTCATACCTACTAGACAGATCCGCTTCGTACGTTTCGCTTTACGGCGATTACCATGGAACGGTCCGGTTAGGCTGCCCCCGTACTAACATTGATGAGATTGGAATCGCTACGCCAGCGGCGAATCTACTTACAAAAAATGTTCGTGTTCGATATACTAAGCAACCTGATTGACTGCCCAGATCTTCTACAACAGGCGAGCTTCTTCGTTTCTTCGCCTCGGTTCCGACAACGATCGTTATTTTGGACCGGACGGTGTTCGGACAAAATCACTCGCATGAAAAGTGTTTTAATTTGTTGAATGGTGTTGGAACGTTTGATTATAGTATAAGTAGACACCGTTTTAAATGGGCTTCAAATGGTGAGTTGACAACTTCGAAGGAGGGTGCGACCGACCTCTCGTCCTCACAAGTTCCTACCTCACGCCTCCACGAGTCGTATGATCACAAAAGACTGCCAGCTGAAACACGGAGACGCTGGTTGGCGTAGCCTAGGCAATGTTGTCAATCTGACAATAGCGAAGTGAGGGGGTGCGCCTGAAAATCGTGCACCTTTAAGTCATATTGTATTTTTTCCATTCTCATTTTATTAATAGTTTCAGCACGCTTTGGAATCCTCTTTGCATTCCAAAACCATGTAAGAGCCTGGAGCAACATGACCCGCATCAAAGGCTCAATTTGCATTTCTGCATTTCAGCATAACATTTTATGTAAAATTGCACTTCTGAACTTCAACTACTATATTCATAAAAGACTGGCATGTGCTTATAAGCAATGTAGGATTGTATTTTAGTATTGTGTTTAGTGGTATTATAGGAGTATGAGCCATTTATTTCAGAAATCATCAAACCGGACTCTTCGTTCACTCCAATTGATATCTTTGAAATGTTACTAGAACAGTATAAAGAAAAATATTACAACATGTCTTATAAAAATAATATATTTTATTCAAATTTTATCTTTGATATTTGGAATGATCTTTGCTGTTTTCAGCTTTCCCTGGACTAGTTTAATACATATCTAACTTTTATTTATTTTTCAGTAACAAAACATACGAAATGTTTAATAACATATAACTGGGAAAGGGAGGGACCATCAGGACACCCAAGTAAAACGATTTGGATAGGGAGTATGGACTGCCTCCTTCCTATTGCATGAACTTGAATTTGGAAGGAGATTCTCTTCCCGGGTTTCGCGTAAGTGTCTCTTCATACAGGAGCTTAATGATCACAAACAATAATATAATCCTGATTAAATCGTTTGTCAGATTATTACACTGCTATGGAAAGTTACCTTGCTACAATAGATGGTAGTATTACATAATCATAATCATCATCAAGTTGACACTGTTTTAAATCTAGTATTAGGCAAATTACATAGAGATAAGATAGGTTCAGTCTGTGCAGCATAGCTGAAGACGTAGTAAATAAAATAAAATAAATAAATAAATTCACTTTCAATATTACAGTTGGGGCAACGCACTGTTAGATATAGATGCAGAGTTAGTCAAGAGCTGCATTTCATCGTACACGTTAGTCAGAAATTCAGCTTCTGAAACAAGTTATCGGTAAATTGAATCCAACTGAGCCGATATTACTATTTACAGCACTGCAAATGATATCTTGGTTGGGTAAGGGCTTTCAAATGATGGATTTTGATGAAGTGACTTTCCCCTTGAGTTTCTGGAACATGCCAGGGTGTAGTTGATGTGATGCTAGATGATCAATAACAACAATCACCGACAACTTATGCTCTCGTTTACAGCTTTCTTGAATATGATCGATACATGGGCACTGAACTAATACAAATTTCTAAATCTTCGCTAAAACTGAACGATTCCAAATCGCATCCTAAACAGCCACTTGGAATTTCCATGTGTCAAAAGGTCTAATGACGAATAGTTAAAGGGACAATAGGGACCACTGATTTTTTCGGAATAGTAATATGTTCTTAACGTGGCGATGCTTTTATTATATGTTGCCCGTTTGTAAACAGGCCATAAAGTATTTGAATTCTGTGGACAACATTCGATAGTCAATTCAACTTTGTTTTTCATTCGACCTTCGTTTCTAGCGACGTTTTGCCCATCTACTTATCATCACTTGGCCTTGTTTACCCTCAACCTTAAGTCCTTTCGACTATTTGTCATTCGAGCTATTTGTCTTCGACCTTTTGTCGTACAATCATACATGGACACTAAACTAATGTAAATTTCGAAATTTTCACTGCAACTAAACGATTCCAAATCGCATCTTGAAATTTTAGATTATTAAATAACAAACTGAAGCTGATTAAGCCAATTGAACTTCTCTTTGTAAAAAAAAAATACTTTAACGAGCTTATTAGTAGAACGATTGTTATTGGAAAACTTATAAAATTTAAACAAACACTTCACTTGTTCACGTTTGAAAAAAATAAATAAAAAATGCTTAAACACTTTTTCAAACTATGACTAGTAAACGCGAGCAAGTTCTTTTAAATTACTTGTTCACATTTGAAAAAAAATTAAAAAGAGCTGAAACACTTTTTAAAACGCGAGCAAAATTTAAAGTAAACGCGAGCAAATTCCATTAAATTCCCCTGAAATAGTCTGTAAGTCTCAGACGAAATAGACCTATCTATCAAAGGATAAGCTCTGGTAGTTTGAAAAAGTGTTTCAGCTTTCTATTTTTTTTTTTTTAAAGTGAACAAGTGAAGTGTTAGTTTAAATTACCCATAGTAAGTTTCATGTAAACTACAAATGGCTTGGAAAACTAGCATCCAAGTCATTTGAAATTAAGATGAAATTTACTACGAAGCCATCTTCGATTTGAATGAGACTTTGCGCAATTCTTCGGAATTGGAAAAGTATATAAGTTTATCAAAATATCAAAGCTCAAAAACCATCGGTTGTATTGAGATTGCGTAGAGACCCAATCAAACTTCATACAGAAATTATACACTGTGACAAAACATGCTTATTTAAAAAAAAAACTGACCTTTTTTCTAAATCTTCCAAATGCTCGATCATCTGATTTATTTTTTCATTTTTTTTCCCGAAAAATCAATGAATAAAACAAACAAAAGCTTTAAAAGATGTAGAAAAAAAAATTTGAGAGAGAAATGTTTCAAAAACTTTCAAAACCCAATGTATTTCTATCAACAAGCACGAATTAGGGATAGTATACAAACTGAAAAATACGAAAACTAAAAGATTCACAATTTGAGAAAATCACAAAATTTCGGTCGGCGTAATGGTTTGCTGCTATATCATTCTGTTCTATTTTGTGTATTTCAAACAACTGTTATGAACAATAATATGAGTAAATCATAATAACATAATACTACATGATATTTAAAAAATATATTGGTTGCTCGTCATTACCATTTAGAAACACAACCGGAAACACTACTTCTGAAGGGAAGTAAACCCGTTGGTCCCCACTCATGTGTTGATGAGTGTGAATGTAGGATGGAGGTGCTTACCTCTGTCCCTCTGGTGGCGTACCAACCTTAAGCTGAAAGCCATCTTAATACATAAATAAGAAGAAGAAATTACAAGACCAATCTCGTAATCTGAAAAAGCAACTCCTGCCTTCTCCGCATGATATACGCTTCAGTTCTGAGTCTCGACTCTCGGAAGTCACGGTCGTTTGAACTTTCAGAAGCAATTCTTCGAATCACACGTAGGTTGTTGTTCTTAGCCTCTTGTCACAACTGTAAGGAGGTACAAGACAAATGTGCCTAAGGATCTCAATCCCCTAAATACACCAGAGTTGCGGCCAATCTAAAAATACTGAAACACGAACTTCGTAAGCATCCTAAGGTTATCTCTACGGAACAGGATATGCTTAAATCATGGTTTAAGGCAGAGAAAACTTCGATTCAAGCGTTGTACAAAATCTTAGGGGCTATTCGTAAACCACGTAGAGTTTTCTGGGGGGGGGGGGGGGTCTCTGACCAAAGTCTACGGTCCATACGAAATTTCAAAAAAATGTATGGAAAAAAGTCTACGTGGGGGGTGGGTCTGAGATTATCAAAAATAAGTCTACGTGGTTTATGAACAGGCCCTTATGGGTGGAATTAAGAAGAAAGTTCGGGAATTTGGATTTGGTAAACAAGTAGAATGAAATAAAGATATGCAAACCAAGCTTATGTATTTATTATTATTCCTCTTAAGTTTCACGACCATCGGTAAAGGAACTTATTTTAGTTTAGTTGTTCAATTATACTGTAGACAACCTTAAGAATTGATAGCTTTTAATGCTAGCTTTCTCCAGCTTTTTACACTTTTTCCACCACGAACAGATATTTGTACCGCCAACGCATCTGTATACCATTCCTGAATAGCCAATCAAAAACCAAACAGTCTGGCTCATTTGAATTGATTAATAAAATACAAACTAAGACAACATAAAAAGTTCAACGACCATAAAAAAAACAATCTAATCGAAAAACATGAATATTTTACAAAATACATCAGTAACTGAAATCATGTACAACATGTTAGAAGCAAACTAAACATAATAACAACAAAATAAACTTTCATGAATTTTTACAATGCAACTAATTTCCCTCCACAACCATCGGACAAACATGCCACTAAACAACCTTCCTCAGTAAAACTGCTCGTACATGTTTAATTTTCCAGCTGCGTTTTCGTCTGACGAGTAGGCGGTGGTATCGGAAATTATTTATCAGCAAAAAAACATAAAACCGCCGCGTTGCAACCTGAGTGGAAAAATTCAGGTCAACTTGTGCTATCCAGGCTTCACGTAGGTATTTCTCGCTACATATGCCACCGCGTGACGCCCGGCCGACGTGTGAGTGTGTGTATGTGTGCGTGTATATATTTGATAGCAGAATTGGAAGACCTGCTGCTCAATGCGTCTAGATTTGAACGCAGAGGCGTTCTTGCTGTCGAAATGCATCGAAAAACTAGTTCGGCATGTTGACTTTTTGTAGATATAGATAGCCCCGTCTATGTTGCCAGTTGGTAGCGCCTTTTCGAAGAGGTGTGATACATAGTGTGTAAGCGGCACGCGGATGCTCTGTTAACAACTTTTTTCCGCGAGTGGAGAGAAAATCAAATGTATGTTTAGTTTAAAACTCTCGGAATGCGTTTAACCGGGTGTCGACAGCTTGATGTTCTGCGGTGCATAGCATGCAACATGCACGTGCACAACCGTCGGTACGCGTTCAAAGCACTCCACAGATGGTACGTCCCCCAAAAGTCGGTGGAGCTAATGGATACATGCTAGCTGTTAAGTGGATCAATCCAAACTGCTTTCAATCTCCTTTTTTACGGAATGCTGTACGAAAACTAAGGTGCGTACCGATCCAAAACGAGGGTTAATTAAACGAATTTATGTCGTGACCATACACCATTACACAGGTTTGCTTTGGACCACTAATTGAGATGCCCACTATTATCGCGTCGAATCGAATTGAGCTATAGCTGGACATCTTATCACACACACGCAGAAAGGGCTATGGGGATTTATCACGCACATTGACTGCCAAAGATCAACAGAACGGAAGCAATTTTACTCTCTTCTCAAATAATGTTTAATATCGGAGGTCTCGTCAACCCCTTACCTAGAGGTTAAATTTAACAAAGTCTTCATTGTACATTATATTCTAAATTCTATGAATATTGAGCGCAAATGAAACATAGTTCCCTTTTTCGTTTTTAATAGTAGGTATTTTACTAATATTCTAATCCATAACGATCTCCTTTTGTGTTTTCTGAGAACAATAAACAATTTCAAATAATAAATAAGGCACCTCTTACCTGAGCTAAGAAACTACCTCCCCAGCACTCACTTCTATATGATAAATGATGGCAAAATGCGAAATCGGAAATGAAATCTTCACTTTTTGCCTATTGGACCGATGAAAGAAACCTGATGCTGCCACTCCGATGTTGTTCATCCAATTAGTACTAATAACTGTCAGAAAAAGTTTGCGTTTGTTTGTTCGCTAATAGAATTTGAGACATATTATCTTCGAGATATACCAAGGAAAATAATAAGAGCGATATAGAAGATGACAGGCATAACATGAACTTGGATGATGGATGTTATTTCACGTCCATGTGTGCTCGTTTTGCTGTTTGTAATTCCCAGGGTATTTCAAGTTTCTTTTTCAAGCATTATTTTTGAAAATATCGTGGGATAGAATACATTGTACATGCATATCAATCAATGGTTATACATACCTATTATTAAGATGATATTTAAGAAGCGACTGAGTTCAAAAGTCCGCGTCAAAAATATTTATTCCATGCAAACCAAATGTGCAGGGTAGTTTTATACATGTATTATGCTCAGTTTAAATACATCGGATCAGTTATTGGAGGTTGTTTGGTAAAATTTTCGATACTTTCGCTTCATGCCATCTATAAGAGCTTGTAAAGTCGTATCCGGTGCCTTTTTCTTATTTTTATCCACTTTCAACGCATGCCTTTAGCATTCTTTACTTTCTCCTTGGTCATTCGAAGTTCCAGCTTCATCATGACCCAATAAGTTTTGATTGGAAGTAATTCAAAGCAGTTCGGTGGACTCATGGTCTTGAAGACAAAATGCACCGAATTAGTTTCATACCATTCTAGCATGCTTTTAGAATAGTGGTATGAAGCTAAATCCGGTCAAAATAATGTTTTTTCATTGTGCTGCTCCAAAAATGGAAAAAGACTTTTTGGAGGCATTTAGTCTTGTAAGTTTCACCATTGATTGTGACGAAAACTTCAGTTCGATTTTCACAAGTGCAGATCACCTGCCAAATGAGGTATTTTTATTCGAATTAAGACATTTTTTTTCTTTTTGAAACAATTAAAACAATTCATTTTTGAAAAAAGTTTGAATTTATCTTTTCCAGTGTAAAACTCGTGTCCTGGCATTTGTTGGAGGTCAGCGTTGACGTATGTTTCGTCATACATCACACAGCACCTGTATCGTGTAGAGTAGCACGGGTCTTGGCAACAGTTTGCTGCCGTTCTTCGCGGTTTGGGAAGTTTTGAACCTTGTATGCATGTAATCCAGTTCTTGCCGTGACCTTCCGGCCGTAACTTTGCAAAACGCCGACCTTTTTGGCAACATCACGTGTTGAAATGTTCGGATTTCGGCTGAAATTACCCTTAACCTTTTCCTCCGTCTTCCTACATGCTGCTCGCGGATTCCTTCCTGTCCACGGTTGCGATCCAAAGTCAATCGGTCGTTGAATCTTTTTAGTACTCTTGAGACGGTTGAATTTTAGATTTGTAGCCTTTTCCCAAAACACGATGGGACAGCTCCGGATTTTCCAATTGAGCGTACAAAGATTTTTTCACGCGGCTCCACTTAACTCAATTCCATCTTGGCAACATTCCACGTAACTACGCAATTCACAGTATGAAAATAATACACTTCAGAACGGAAGTGTTTAAAATTTGATTAATTTCTGTCCAGTGGAAAAAAGTTACAGCCAGTTGTAAGTGTTGCAATAATTTCGTGTTCGCCCTTCAGTAACTTGTTATAATCAAAATCATATCCATAGAGACCATTTCTTACCATTTTATGTAAAATATGGCAAAACTACGACTTTAACAATGAAATGCCGTATGACTAAAGACTGTATTCGATGAAATTTGGACACACAAAATAGGTCACCAAAAATTTTCCTTGACCCCGATTCTTTTCAAATTTTCTGGAAATAAAGTACTACTAAATGGTTAAGTTTTGACATCATTGGTTTATTGAACCTCTTCTCCCAACCCAAATGCCCGCACCTTTGCCTTGACCCCTTTCATCAAATTTTGGGCAATGATAGGACCGACTTGCTTACTTACTTTTAACCACACTTTCTTTAGTTCAAGTTCATTTTCTATCAGTTTTGGAGTTTTAACGAGCTTTGCCTTCATGATTGCCCAAAATTTTTTAATTGGGCGAAGTTCCGGAGTATTTGGAGGGTTGGCGTCTTTTGGTACAAAAACTACATTATTATCTTTGTACCAGTCTAAGACGGGCCGGGCATAGTGGCAAGATGCCAAATCCGGCCAAAACAGTGTCGGGCCATCGTGAAATCTCAAGAAGGGCAGAAGTCGTTTTTGGAGGCATTCGTCCTTGTAGATTTGTCCGTTGACGGTCCCAGAGGTGATGAAGGGCTGACTCATTTTGCCACATCCGCAGATCGCTTGCCAGACAAGGAATTTTTTGGCGAATTTCGACAGTTTCTTCTTCCGTACACTCTCCGGAACGGCCAACTTAGAGGTGGCGACGTAGTGTTCCTGTCCTGGCATTTGTTTGGTGTCGACTTTAATGTAGGTCTCATCGTCCATCACAATGCAGAACGGTTTTGTGAGCCACTCCCTGTACAGTTTTCTTGCACGAGTTTTGGCCACCGAGTTCTGTTTATCGCTCCGGTTCGGTGCCTTCTGGACCTTGTACACATGTAATCCAGAACGTTTCATTGTTTTCTGCACAAAACAAACTGAAACTTTCGCCTTTTTCGCAACATCCCTGATCGAAATGCTGGGATAACGCTTAAATTGGTTCAATACCATCCTGGCCTTCTCCGGATTTGATGTGCCACGTTTTTTGCCACTACCATTTTTCCGCTTGGTTGTCTTACGGTCCTTGAACGTTTTGATCACATGAGATACCGTTGAATGTGCGATTCCGCGCTGTTTTCCGATCCATCGATGAGAAGCGTTTGGGTTTTCGAAGTGAGTGCCCAAAATTTGTTGGCGCACTATTTTTTCATTCGAAGCCATCACTGAAATCACTTGACCGATTTTCACGAAACTCATTACACAATTGACACAACACAATGAAATACATTCAGTTAAAATTTCAATAATTTTTACCCACACGCTAAAAAGTTACGAACAATTGCGTGTGTCCAAATTTCATCGAATACAGTCTTTATATTCTTTGGCCATATTTTGGTATTGCAAGATTAATCGGGATAGCTCCGGAACCGTTTTGATCAAGAACTTTTACAAACCTTCCTAGTGCATTAGCGACATTTTTGATCAATCGACATTTAAAAAAGCTGGAATTGAAGCTGTAGCTGAAATTTATTGCCTTTTCCTAACTTTTAAAAACCATCATATTATAGACAGAAAATGTTTTCAGTGACCTTTAAGTATGGCGCTACAAAAAAAGAATTTAACATATTGCATTTTCGTCAAAAATGTCCAATGACTTTGACTTGCGCTCAAAAATCCATTTTTGATCCGATTATTAATCTGTTGGCATCATCAGAAAGGTATGGGTACTAAGAATAGCATTTTAACCGATTTTTTTTTTTGGTCCTTTTGGCACCTGAAATCGATTCCAGTAATAATTTGAAGAGGACACATTCAGAATCTCATTTTCTGGTGCGGTTCAACGGTTCCAAGTTCGTGATTTTTCATTCAGAACTACAAAAACTTTATTCCATGGAACAGCCAGGAAATTTTGCCATTTCCGGAAAATCTGGAATCCGTTCCAGTAGTTGTGGGCCCTATGATATTTTATGGTCGGTAGAAATGAATAAGAAAATGAAAGACAGTTAGAACGGACAACTGGCTTTTTGTTTTCGCATCTTTGCTTTTCTCCTCCCTTTCAATGTAAAGGCTTTTGATGTTCAAGTCGAAGCAGTCCGAATATGTTCTTCGATGACGATCTTTGATACTATCACCTGCCTTTTCAATTTATCACCTGCCTTTATGATTTATCTACATTTCATTTTTTCCTCGATATATTTTCTTGCAATGATCATGGTATGTGATTTAATGAAAATTTAAATATACAGCGTGAAATACATTACTAATTAATTATGTTTTTATTGCTTACAGTGCGCCAAATTTAAATTATAATGTTTTGAAATTGGAAATATCTTCTCAACATCATGGGATCCCAGAACAGCAGTTTCTGCTAGAACCAAAGATTTGAAGAGAAAGTGTCGATAGATCCGATAGAGCTCGGCAGGTTATGAAATTGAATAGAAGTATTTTGAAATTGAGCGTAGGGCTCTGTTTTGGCAGTATTTCGAAGCAAACACAGACACTTTTGCCAAACATCCCACTGCGGGGTAGGTCACGGGACGGATTCGCCACCTTGACTGGCTATACATATACAGCGTGTTTAATATTCACGTGTTTTCATAAAAAAAAAAGTTATTAATAAATATTTTCAGTTCAGTTTTATCACCGTGCCAGTCTTCAGACAGTCCATTCACCTTGATACCGAGAGCGGCAGAAGAAGAACAGGACGAATTTGACCTCAACATGTCGGAAACATCACCAGGTCCAGAATCAACAGAACTGGATTGTCATAAACCTTGTACATCACCAGGGATTATTAACTACATTGAAGCAGTACGAATGTTCTACAAGATAGTCGATTTAGCTGATTCTTCGGATCGCTCTGAAGAAATTGGTGAAAGGTTGAGGCTTTAACAGAACGGTTCCAAATAGAAGTTTAGCTTATTTTCTATACTTTATCGTTTTATGTACATTACAAGGAATTGTTGCTTGTCCCTGCCCTTCAGTTCAGAAAGGGGTATGGGCGCGCTCCGCCGGCTTGGTCGCGGCAGATTTCATATTCACACATGAAATCTGCCGCGACCAAGCCGGCCGAACGCCCCCATACCCCTTTCTTAACTGAAGGGCAGGGACAACCACAAGGTTGCCACTTCAACGTTCAAAAGTGCCTGAACCAAATGGACAGCTTGTAATGATCACTTGAAGATGCGATGGGGGATCATTGCCCTGATATTCCAAAATGTAGCACGAAGTAAAATGTATCTTGTCTTCTTTAACTAAACGTGATGGAATTGAGTAAACGATTCTAAATTAATCGAGAATGATCTCTCATATGTATCCGTTAAATCATTCTGAAAGGCCGTTGTGAGATTATCAACATGACAATCTCACATGCGGATTGAATGTTACCAATTAAAAGGTGTTTGGATCAAAATCTGGTCGACTTAAACTTGACGCATTTCCTTTCATCGTGCATTAAACATTTTTGCACACCCCTCATTTTGAAGATGTGTGCGTGTAGCATCATGCCTCTATTTTGATTTTGGGATTCGCACTTCAGTTATCAAAATGTCGTCGAAGGAAGAGAAGCAACGGATCAAAATTTTGCACATGCATGGCGAAAATCCAAACTACTCTCACGCCAAGTTGGCGAAATTGTTGAATGTGGCTAAATCAACTGTTACCAACGTATTAAAAGTGTTCGGTGAACGTTTGTCGACAGCCAGGAAAGCTGGATCGGGGGGAAATCGAAAACCGGAGGCCACAGTGACGACAAAAAGAGTGGTGACTCCAAATCGCGACGATAAACAAAACACGTCGGCCAAAGCACGATCGCGAAAGTTGTACACGACGATGCTGACGAAGTTTGATTGCGTGGTACAGGACGAGGAAACTTACGTCAAGGCAGACTTTAAACAGCTTCCAGAACAAGAATTTTATACGGCAACAGGGCGGGGAAAGGTGGTAGATATTTTTACTCACATTAAACTGTCAAAGTTCGCGAAGAAATATCTGGTACCTGTGCCATCTGTACCTGCGGCTTGAAAAGCAACGTTTACATTGCGACCAGAACCGTCAACCAGGAAATTTATCTGAGCGAGTGCCTACAAAAACGTCTACTGCCTTTCCTGAAATGACACAATTGTTCCGTTCTATTTTGGCCGGATTTGGCATCTTGCCATTACGGAAAAAAGGCCATGGAGTGGTATGCTGCCAACAACGTTCAAGTGGTACCCAAGGACAAGAACCCTCCCAACACGCCAGAGCTCCGTCCAATCGAACAATACTGGGCCATCGTCAAGCGAAACCTTAAGAAAATTCAAAAAGCTGTTGTGAGCGAGAAACAGTTCAAGCCAAGGATACTGTACAAAATCTTATGGCAGGTGTTAAACGAAAGACCCGGCAATTCGCATTCGATAAAAGGAAGCTTAGCTGAATATTTCTCCAGTATTCTGTATTAACTGAACTAACTTGAAAAAGAAAAATAATTTGACTTATTAATAAAAACTTTGATCGACTCACACACATTACTGTTTAACCAAATTTTGATCGGAACACCCTTTACTATTGCTTTCTTTCCTTTCTCCTGATCTTTTCCCTATCCCATGAGCGCGAGCAATACCATATGATTCACCGTGTAGACAACCTGGATTCTACAGCAAATTGAAGCAATAAATAAAGAACAGTATATAACCATAACCAATTTTACATTCAGCCACATTTTCTAACACAAGGTAAGCAATAAAACGACCACAACTAAATATTAAATAACATATAACGGGGAAAGGGACGAACCATCAGGGCACCCAAGTAAAACGATTTGGATAGGGAGCATGGGACTGCCTCCTCCCTATTGTTAACATTTCGCGGGACGAGGGCGGGCTCTTCGACCCCATCTATTGGGTTTATTCTGTCAATCGAGAGCTCGATTATATTTTTACTTATAATCATAGCGCACTACACTTATACTATTTGGCTCTTTAAAGTTGATTCGATTGAGCCTGCACAAATAAATGATTAATAAAAAAAAATACACTTATACTAATAACTTCAAAAAATCATTCCGCCTTAAATTATCTTCTTTTACTTGGCCTTAATTCGTCCTATGGGATTCGGCTGCCACCTCAAATTAGTGTTATTGGAAGTACATCCAAAGTTCTTAATTACGGGCTTTCTTTGCATTACCAAAGCAACCAACCATATAGTGTTTGGCAAGCACAATGATACGCTTAGGCTGAAGGGCAGTCAAAAGAGTATTCCACCCGAAAATACATACGAATGTATCGGGAATCGGACCCTTGACCTTCAGATTGAAAAACCTGACACGTTTACCGACTACGCTGTGAAATCCCTTATTTTAATAATTATATAATTTTATTTTACATTAGTACAAAGTGTTCGAATAGCTTGATTTATGTTTTCGACTAAGTAATTAAAGCGCCAAAAATAAAGTGCAAAAAATCAAAAATAAAGACTATAAATTTCAAAATAGACTGATTCGTTATTTTTGACAAGATGTAAGTTTGTGTAGTTCGCTCAAAGTATGCCTCAAGTATATTCCACCAAATTCAGATTGGAACCATATTTGTTCATAATTTTACTACCATAGGGTGGAGCGCGTCGTACACCTTCGCTTCGTCATTTCCTCAATTCGATGGTATTACGGATTAGTTCGAAAGTGTCAACATCAAACATAATGTATCCCGTGATCAAAGTTTTGCGAAACATTTAGTAGAAACGTTTTGCTTTCATTTCATGATTTTGAAACATATGACAAAGTAGGGCTCCACCCTATTGTCGTTCCTTTTATGTTGAGCGCTATTCAGATGCACCAAACCTATCTTTTGACCAATTTGAACAGTAAGTCAGCTGATTTTCATGCCAAACACGCCCCGGTGTTCCGCTAGCACAAACACCATTAAATATATCCACCCTTCGATTCGCATCGCCGCAGATTTTCGATTCGAAGATATCTACAACTGCATTAATAGGCCCCGAAATCGTACTCTAACGAAGCTGAATCAGCGGAGCACCCTAAGAAGGGTCGGTCAAGTTCAGCTAGGATATCATTTTTCCATTATTTTTTTTTCTGCTATTTAGAGGGTACGAAAAATTATTTGCCTTTCCCGAGTGACACCAATACAAATAAAACGAGAAAAAAAATCCACTTGAATAAGGGAAAAATCTCCCACCCGGTAGAGCAAGTGCTTCGGAGCACCCTACAAGTTGAGACAACTATGTGCATCTACCGTTGAAACGGTTGAAAAGTTACACAACAATACACACGGCGTTTCTTGGAAATCGAAAAGGTACATTTCAACAGTGAAATGTTGGGGTTGATTTCCGTTGGCAATTTTCCCGCAGAGTCTGCGCCACTCGTAAGCTAGAATTGTCGGAGTCCCGATAGGGGTGGGTGACATTCTAGGGATTGGTAATTTCAGGCTGATCGTTTGGCACACGATGGCGGCAGATGTCGGGATATGCGATGTTGCCGCACAGTAATAACCGTCATCGTAAATAAGCGCAGGCAGACGGTTCATGAGCGTGGTGTAGGAGGTAGACTTCAGAGAATGTGGAACGATAAGCAAATTAAGATGAAAAGATGTTACTGTTACTGAAGTTACAGGTTCATTCAGTTTCACGCAGTCTTCCGCAATAGATCCTCGGGTGGCTTATTTTCTCATGAGATTATCCATTGATGCGATTAAACGTATAAAGTTGTACTGCTATTACCCTAAGTAAAACATGTTTTCCGAGTATGTAAGTAAGACGTGTTCAGCGCTAACAGCCCCATTACATCTAATTTGTACAACAATAAACACAATTGTCTCGTTTTAGCGCCACAGTTCACACAGTTCTCCTATCTTTGAAAAGTACAAACGCAAAGCGGGGAAGAACATATCACTCGTGCAACATGCCGGTAAACAGAAAGTTTTGAAACATTCGCTTTATCGTCATTGCATGCAACCGTAGAGATAATCACGCTTAATTGCTGCTCCGACAACAGATTGCATGTGGATGGTATTTAGGCTTCCTATGGCGATGAGAATGCGGCTTTATTGTGAGACTGTTCTGAATATGTAACATTTAGGTTCAATTCGCGAAACGGGACTTTATCGAGACATCAATTTCATTTAAACCTTAGAACGTTTCATAATTATATTTCAGTCACCCACACATTGGCGTACGGTATGGACGTGGTGGCAATCAACGAGCATAATACAAACCTTAGCAAGCCATCTTTTGAAGAAATAATGGGGTGTCATATTGAGCGATTGTTATCGGTTAATGCTGGAACCTAACAAATGCCGACAAATTTGTGAACGACACTGTTCGTGTAAATTGCTCACTTGGATTTTATTCTTCAAAAACATCTAACTAGAACATTAACTGTACAATGCCATTCTAAAAATAATATGAATCCAACATTATTTTGAGCTCGGAAAGCTTCTACTCACTCAAGCAATATAATCAAAAAAGTGACGGACGAGGATAACGAACCGAGAACAATCGGTTCCAATGGTTGGAAATAAAATTGATTCAATTTATATCTGGAGTGCGATGGCAAGCAACATCCAGAGCGACGTCATTGTGAAGCAGATCGATACGCTTGATTGGAATGGGCTGTATGAGTGTGGATGTTCGTGAAGAAGGTGACACATACAAAAGCTGGCTTCGGATAGATAAGACCAATGGATTTTATTGGTAAGTACGAAAGTTTATTGTGCATAACAATAGACTTTGTGAGGAAAAATTGAAAGACGGGCCTCAAAACGATTTCACCTCTAGATTTGTCAGCATCAACGCTCTAATAGCGACCGAGTGTCTAACAAACAGGAACTTTAGAGACTATAGGCCTGAAAGAAGAGACCAAATAGGAACCAAATGACATAAACATATATCAGTATATCTAATGGCATAAAAATATATCTAAAGTGGGTATTCGATAAAAATGGCACACCTAAAATCTTCTATAACTTTTTAACAGTATGAGTAAAAATCCTGAAAATTTAAGCAAATCTTTTGCATAGTTTATTGTTTACATCTGTCAAGTTTCATAGCCAATGTGCACTCACAATCAAAATCCAGAGGCGTCCCACCGATGGATCGCTAAAAACCTTGAAATTGTTAATACAACTGAGTCTCGTGTGATATGAAGCGACTGAGTGCCCTAAGGAAGGAAGGAAGTGGTCGTAAAAGTGGTCCAATGGACAGTAAAATGGCCAGGAAAGTGGTGCAACTGTTCAAGAACCGCCCAAACATGTCAGTTCGAGATGTCGCAAAAAACTCCAAGGTGTCCGTCGGTTTTGTTCAGAAGACTATGAAGCGTGCTGGCTAATTTGTTTACAAAGTGCAAAAAGCCCCAAGCCGGAATGAAAAGCAAAACATCACTGCGAAAACTTTACACGAAGTTGCTCGCGAAATCGGTAATCCCCCGTGGTTGATGACGAAACTTACGTCAAGGCCGACTTCCGTCACCTTCCTGGGCAAGATTTTTTCTTTGCCGAGTTAAAGTTCGATTTTCCGGAGAATGTTCGAAAGAAGAAATTATCGAATTTTGCAAAGAAGTTCCTGATCTGACAGGCGATTTGCGGATGTTGGGAAACAAGCGCTCCTTTTAATTCCGGAACAATCAACGATACGATTTACACAGAAGAGTGCCTTAAGAAGCGTCTCTTACCATTCATAAGGAAGCACAAAGGTTCAATTCTATTTTGGTCTGATCTAGCATCTTGCCACTACGCTCGAAACGTGTTGGAGTGGTACCGAGCCAACGGAATCAATGTTGTGGCAAAAGATATAAACCCACCAAATTCACCAGAAGTACACCCAATTGCATTGTTGAACTATGCAGTCTCTCGGACGCAGAATTACGGGATGAAGCTGAAAAGCTAGTTGATATGTATCCTCATGATCTGACAAAGCTGCTTGCAGATGAAATTGTACAGTTTGCAGCATTTGCCAAGATTAGAACATGTCTAACAGCATCTCAACAGACTTATTTGCTGAATGATGAAGAGTTGGCGGAAATGTTTCCGGAGGTAAACGTTGGTCTGCGATTATATCTGAGCTTGATGGTTACCAATTGCTCAGCTGAAAGATCATTCAGCAAATTAACGTATGCGTGATAATGTTTGCACCATCGGGCAAATAAAGTTACCGTATCACCAGTGCATACCAGCCTTGGTTTTCTTTGCATGCACGTAGGCTAAGGAGTGTATCGAAAATAAGCTATCCACAAACTTTCTGTCAAATTTTGTTGAAAACCGATATTTTATTCATACAAAAAATTGATCCTTTATTGTACGAGGTTAAACTTGAACATAATGAAGACTGGATGAAATTTAAGTTATTCCTTCACGAATTTTCGAACTTTGGATCGAATGCTCTTCATCAAGTTCCGGACAAGTGTTGCATCGCATTTTTTGGACGCTTGAGCCCAAATTTTTTGAACTCCTGCATGTTCCCAGCTGCCTTACCAGTCTTCTTGAAGCCCCTCTTCACGATTGCCCAGTAACGTTCGATGGGTCGAAGCTGAGGGCAATTTGGTGGATTGATATTTTTCTCAACGAAATCTATACCCTTTTCCGCAAGCCAATTAAGAGTGGTTTTGGCATAGTGAGCCGACGCTAAATCCGGCCAAAACAGTGGAGGGGTACCATGCTTCTTATATAAAGGCAACAATCTCTTCTGGAGACACTCAGATCGATAGATTTTCGCATTTATAATTCCGGTAGTGTAAAAAACTGTTGACTTCAAACCACAGGAACATATTGCTTGCCATACCAGTACCTTTCGACTGAATTTCTCCACTTGAATCGACCTGTCCGCATCGCTCACATCCTCCCCAACGACGGCAGTAAAGTATTGTGGACCTGGAGAGGTTTTTGAGTCCTCCTTTACATAGGTCTCATCGTCCATCAAAACGCATGCATCCGGACGCTGCAAAAGACGCGAATACAATTTCCGGGCCCTTGTTGCTGCTCGCTTCTTCTGTTCTGCACTTTGTTTCGAGATTTTCTGCTTCTTGTAGGTCTTCAGGTGGTTTCGCCTCTTGATACGCTGGATCATTCCGACACTCGTTCCTGCTTTTTTGGCCAAATCACGTATTGACATTGATTTGTTCTTCATGATTAGAGATACCACTTTCTGCTCCAGTTTCGGGTTGGAAGAACCGGGTTTTCTGCCTCTTCCTGGTAGCTCATCCAAAGAATAGTGTTCCCAAAATTATTAATGATGGTTTTTACACCCCCCAGGATGAATCCCAAACCCCCCCCCCCAATTTCCGCAAAAAAACCCCCCTCCCCCCCCCGTGTGCACAACAACACTAATTTCTCCCTTCCTTACAAACCACGAAATATAGACACAACAAAAACCGCACACACAAAAAAAAAAAAAAAAAAAAACCCACAAAACCACACCACACACACCAACGAACAAAAAAAAAAAAAACACAAACAAACAAACAAAACAAAAAAAAATAGATAGCTTATATTCGATACACTCCTTATAAAGGGTGTCCACGATGAAATTGCCACACTATGAAATTGCTCTAACTTTTAAACCGTTGGGTAGAATTTAATGAAAATTTGGGTGGATTTAGTTCATAGTGCATTATTTACATCCTGCAAGTTTTAAAGTCCTGTGATCAGCAGGAAAATCTTGCGCATTCATCACGAGAACAAGGATCTCTCGCATCGTTCCATCGCTAAAACGTTGGGGATCGCGAATTCCACGGTGTCGCGAGTGATTAAGCGGTTCGAGGAATGGTTGACCACCGATCGGAAGCCCAGAAGTGAAGGAAAAAGTATTCCGTACAACACCAAAAATCACAACCGCGTAGTTGGGGCCTTCAACCGAAATCCGAACGTCTCCGTTCGGGATGTGGCTAAGAAGCTGCACCTAAGCCGAAGTTTTGTCCAGAAGGCCAAAACTAAGGCTGGGCTTCGAACGTTCAAGGTAAAAAAGGCCCCTAATCGCGACGAGAAGCAGAACAAGTCCGCCAAAACCCGTTTCAGGAAGTTGTACCTCAACATGCTGACGAAAGTTGAATGCTGCATCATGGACGACGAAACAAATGTGAAGGCCGACTTCAAACAGATCCCCGGCAACCTGTTTTTCACGGCCAAGGATAAGTTCAGCGTTCCGGAGCATGTCCGCACTCAGAAGATGTCCAAATTTGCGAAGAAATTCCTGGTTTGGCAAGCCATCTGCACGTGCGGGTAGCGGAGTGCACCTTTTGTGACCCAGGACACGATAAACGGACAGGTGTACATAAAAGAGTGCCTCCAGAAGCGGCTGCTTCCTCTCCTGAAGGCCCACAACGTCCCAACAATCTTCTGGCCGGATTTGGCCTCATGCCACTACTCCAAGGACGTGCTGAAGTGGTATGCGGACAATAAGGTCAATTTCGTGCCGAAAATGTTCAACCCTCCCAACACTCCGGAGCTCCACCCCATCGAGAAGTACTGGGCGATTATGAAGCAGCACCTTCTTAAACGACCTAAGGTAGTGAAGACAGTCGAGGAACTGAAGAAAGTATGGGTTTACATGCAAAAAACGGTTGATTCACAGGTTGTGCAGAATCTTATGGCTGGGGTTAAGGCCAAGGTGCGGGCATTTGCGTATGGACTGTAATTAAAATACGAGTAAAATGGTAAAATGAAGTTTAATAGTTATTTCTCAATCCCTGAAAATTTGATGGCAATCGGATGAAAACTCGAATTTTGCGAATCAATTTTGTGTGTGGCAATTTCATCGTGGACACCCTTAGGCTGCGAGTAAAAGAAACCGATCTCCTTAGTTTGACAATTGCATTATTTGTCCCACGCGCAAATGTCGCAAAAAGAAATTTGGGGTGGGGGGGGGGGGGGGCGGGGGGAGGGGAAAAAAAAAGAGGGGGGGGGGGGGGGGGCGTACGGGGGGGGGGGGGTGGGTGGGGCGGAAAATTGTTATAAAAAGGGAGAGACGAGCGAGTATGTGTAATGAAAAAAAAAAAAAAAAAAAAAAAGAGGGGAGGGTGGGGGGGGGGAGGGTGAAGGGGGGGGGGGGGGGGGGGAGAGAAAGATAAAAAAAAAAAAAAAAAAATAAAAAAAAATAAGAAAATAAAAAATTAAAAACCAAAAAAATCCTCCGAGCATGTTTACTATCGATCCCGTATAAAATTCTAGAACCGATCGCTATATTAGTTCTCTCCCGGTGAATGACGTGGCCGACGAGTACAAAAACGTATATTTGACCAAGCATCCTGCTAGCGTTATGGTGTCTGGATCGGCGGCTTTCGATAGCAAAAAATAAATGAAACCGGTATTCACTCTAGAAGGCGACAAAGTAAACACAGAGGTCTACATCATTATTATATTTCAACAAGGTGGAGCTCCGTACCACACCTCGAGCCGAACTCAGAAGTAGTTGCAGGAACATCTGCCTTTCTGGGCGAAGAATTTGTGTCCGCCATCCAGCCCCGATCTTAATTCGATGGTATGGCGTATGGCCATACGGCGTATCATGAAGGCCAAGGCCTGATCTAAACGCCACCCGTGTGCAGCAAGTCTCAGACAAACATTAACTCGTGCATGGAGAGAAATGGATCCAGGCTTGATTATTAGGACCTGCCGTGCGTTCCAGAAGCATGTGGAGGTCGTAATTGCAGCAAATGGAAACTCAATCGATGATTAACATAGTTTAAGACTCTCAGAAACATCCCCCTTTTGAATAAATAAAAAAAAATCCACACCGAAATTTTTGAGTTGTTTTTTAAATTTTGACATTGCTACATTTTTTTGAAATTTTGTATGAAGCGTAGACTATGGTTAGAGCCTCCCTCCTCCCTTAGAAAAGCCTACGTGGTTTATGAATAGCCCCTATCCATTAACCGGAAGGTTTTGATGTGCGGAACAATGCTGAGGGTAATAACTATTTTTCATCTTATTGGTGTAACTACACCGTGTCCAATATACCTTGAATTGGTGTCGTGCAACTACTCAACATGCTTCACGTATGTGTTGGTGTAGTTTAGCACTATGTTTGTACAAACTCTTTTAGGTTATGTCCGATTGTTTTCATTCGGTGTTTATCTTTTACCAGCGATTAAGGAGTTTCATGCTGTGGTAATAAAAAAAAGTTTTTGAAAGGTGAGCGCCCGGGCGCTATTTTCAGAAATTTGAAAAACCTCGGAGTAAAGCGGGATTTTGTGTACCGAACCGTCCGAAGGTACCGTGACACCTGCTCGTTGGATGACCGGAAGAGATCCGGTCGTACTCGTACGGTGCGGACTGCACGAGTTGTTAAAGTGGCCAGGGAACGGATTAGACGAAAATCACAGCGCTCTGTACGTAAAATGGCCGCAAATCTGAATGTTTCGAGATCGTCAATGCACAATATACTGCAAAATGACCTCGGATTCCAAGCTTTCAAGAAACGTAAGGTTCACGGAGTTTCGGAACCTTCCAACCAGAAACGACTCGAAAGAGCAAGTCTGCTTTTGTCGCGGCACGGTGGGGAAGAATTTATCTTTTCCGACGAAAAGTTTTTCGTCTTGCAACAATCCCACAATTTTCCAGAACGACAGATTGTGGGCTCTCTCTTCGAGAACTGTTCCAGAGAGTGATAGGAATATTCCACGGTTCCAAAGTGCTGCGTCAGTGATGGTTTGGAGAGGAATTTGCAAGCGAGGCAAATTACCACTGGTTTTCATCGAAAAAGGCGTTAAAGTGAATGCCGTATATTATAAAACGGAAGTTTTGGAGAAAGTTGTCAAGCCATATGTACAAGAGGTGTTTGGAGATGAACACTATGTGTTTCAGCAGGGCGGAGCGCCATCGCATACTGCAAATCTGGGCTGGTGCTGAGAAAATTTGACCGACTTTTTGGACAAGAATGAATGGCCTCCCAGTTCACCAGATCTGAATCCCTTGGATTATTTCGTATGGTCATAAATGCTGGCAAAGGTAAATGACCACAGGGCGTCTAAGTCTGGACCAATTCAAAACCGTAATCAAACGAACTTGGGACGAAATGCCGATGGAAGTCTGTGACGGTTTCGAAAAACGTCTGGAGCTGGTGAAGAAGGTTAAAGGCGGTGTTATTCCAAAACATATGCTGTAGTTGATCAGTATTATATTGCAATATAATGGGTAAAGTTATCAATAAAATCTGGATTATCGATTTGAAATAAATAGAGTTTTATTTTGTATGAGAATATATTGGACACGGTGTACATTACAATGTCAAAATCTCGCCTACAACATTTCGCACATGTTCTCGGTCCATGGTTGCTTCCCTGCAACCTCGTTGACGACCCATACTGACCAGATCTTGCTGCACCTGATCCATCTACCTTGCGGGGTTGTTGTTCGGCATTATTGCGGCATGTTTTGCCCAACGATCCTTCCATCTTTCGCCACTTTCTGGGTGCTGGGTTCGCCGTAGAGTTGGATTAGCTCGTGGTTCATCCGCAACACACCGTTCTTCTGCACTCCCTCAAAGATGGTCCTAGGCACGCGACGTTCGAAAACCCCAATGTTTTAAATATAATAAATGGTTCCAAGGATATGGAATACATATGGGTTACTGCCAAAAAAAACTCACATATATTTTAAAACGCAATTTCTCAGGAATGACTTGAAACACCTCGTTTTGAAAGTGTTTCCTATGAAAAATTGACACAAACATGGACTACCAGATTAATTTTTTGGTTAAGGCAACGACGGACAGAGTTTCGAATTTCTAAGAAGATTATGCCCTAGTGATGGGCTTTCTTATTTGCTGATCAACAATGTTGTTGAAGATAGAAACGACGCTGGTTGACGCTGCCTTGGCAATGTTGTCAATATGACAATAGCAAAGTGAAGAAATCGGACGCGAACCAGATACACTGAAAATTTATTTTCGTAAATTAGGTCTCACCCGTTTCGTAAACATGGATTTTGTACATTTATTATATGAAAATTCATATGGCTATTTATCTGGTGAAATGCTATCATTACACCTTTTTGTATAATGCACGAAATCAATTTCGTGAAGACCAGCCAATCGCTCTTTCTCTTATATTGGACTCATGCATGATAGTGTTGCTGCTGGGATGAGCGGGAATAAAAATCAATAACAGCTCTTCCCAAAAATACAGGATCAAATCTCATGTCAGGCACATTAAAAAACGAAGGACAACTCCACGTGGATGCGCTTTTTTTTTCAATTACATTTCGAATCGATATAGTAGATCTGTCAGTCATTCATTCCATGACCAGAGAGACGTTTCTTTTTAATTTGCAACAAAATATTCGTAGCTCTTTGTATTGTTTTCGTACAATGCACGAATGTTATTTCTGTGTCAACAAAAGCTTCGTGAAGGTACCTTCATAAAAACAACAAATCAATTTCGTTGCAGAAAACAACGAATAGATTCATTCTACTTCTACTTTAGTTCTACTTTAGATTTCATAATATAAACTAAAATTAATTTTCAGTGTAACCATTATCACATTTTGTGAGTGGCATCAATAGCATCCTTACTGTTGGTCTAAATCAGTCTATGTCGGTTCTAAACCGTTTCATTTATTTTTCTTCAAAAAAAAAAAATCACACATTGTGAGTGACACCAACCGTATCCTTACTGTTGGTTTAAATACTTTCGGCTGAACACTCAAGCGTGATTTTTGTTTTATTGTTTACGCATTGCATCTAAACAGTTTCCTTACTTCACGTTTTTCGTTTTAGTTGTTTTTCATTTTCGTTTTGCTTTTGCAGCGTTTGGCGGGACAATAAGAGCGCAAGTCAGTCCAAAGCCGATGAAGAAGAAGGCGTAATGGCGAACTAGTCTATTCAGACCAAATGAACTCCATGGGAAGGAACAAGGATAGGTTATGATGGGTGGTTAGACGTTTTGGACCGGTTAAAAATACTGCAAAAAGAAGACCATAAACTCGGGTAATCACAATTCCACACTACAATGAAATATGGCATATCCCGAAAAAAGAGAGAGTAAGAACGTGAGTTCTCAAATCACACTTTATATAAAGTCATTCTAGGATTATTATTTTTTTCATTAGGGCGAATCTACAATTGAGAGATTCTCTCCGGGCTCACTCTCTTTCATTCATTACAGCGCCATTATAAAACTTTCGAGGGATTCTTTAGTACAGAACGAAACACAACAGTGCTGGCTAGCATACTCTACAAATAGTAGAATGAAAAATGTAAAGGTGATTGGTTTATGAATGAAAGAGAGCGAGCCCTGAGAGAATCTCTCAATTGTAGATTCGCCCTAATGAAAAAAAAAATCCTAGCATTATTTTGATCTTTCTGCAATAATACAAGAAACTACTAAAACATAAATGGTTCAAAAGTGACCTTTGAATCTTACAGACACGTTACATTTTACCTGCGCGATTGTTTTACTTGTAAGTTTGGGTTATTATTTTTATGACTTTAAAAAGCAAAACTAACCGATATAGAGAAGAATTATTCTATGGCCTCAAGGCTACTCGCCTCCCTAAGCGGACCCTCCGCGTCCTACTTTTCATAAAACTTTAGCCTTTAATTCTTTGATCACGGCTGTCGTATAGAATGCACATTTAAATTATAATATTTATTTGAATGTAGAATTTTCTGCACCTGAAACATCAGGATATATTATTAGTTGCTCGCAATCATGATCAAAACATTCACCCTTTTCAATAATGAGCGAACAATAAGTTTATTAATGATACTAACTGTATGATAATTAGAAAATAAACAACAATGAAAGAAATGTCAAGCAAATGAAAATGCACTTTTGTCGTTTCCCTAAATTATTTGATATCAGGTATTTGTAGATTGTTCCTAGCTTCGTCTAAGAGTGCATTGCAGCTAAACCCGCCAGTATCACACCTCTTTCAGTGCCTTCAAATTAACGTTCTACGACGTGGCAATTTAAAGAAAGCAGAGTATCTCATCTACGACAAGGTGACAACCATGATCTTCGAGAGGTATTTCACTTACATCCTCTATTTTAATATTAAATTTCAACAGACTGTGCTTATTGTTGTTGTGGTTGCTGTTGTTGTTATTAGTTATTTTTCTTAGAAGAAGATGTAGAAGGAGATGTCTCGCTCATCGCCATGAGGCACCAAGAGTGGACAGTAATGTTTGCTAGAATGAAAGATATGAAGAGAAAGTTGAAAGTTCCGTCAGTGTACGGTAGGCTAGAAATAGAACAGAGGTATTGAAAATTGAGTGAAAGGGCATGGTAAAGTAGTATTCGAATTAAAAGAAGAGTTTTATCACCTTGTAAAAAGCCAAGTTTCAATCGAAGTCAATCTATGAAACTTGTCAGCATGATTTATCATAATGGTTATTAACACAAAGAACCAAACTAGCCCACTCTTCCATCCCTCTCACCTATCATATACCAAACTTCATGAAAAACCACCCACACGTATTGCTGCAGCATCCATTCTCAGATGCGCTTGGAGGCATATTTCTCCCCTAAATAAATGGTGTTTATGTTGACACCAGCTGGTTCATTCCATTTACCACACCCATCTAAATAAATCGCTACCGAAAAAAAAACCGGCACCGTATGGAAAACAACCGGCTTTTGCTAGGTTCGACGCACAAATGGAGTTAAAATTTACATTTCCCTACCAAACAACTATGCCGGGTCGCATAATCAGATAAAACAATAGCCATTAGGGGGTTGGCAGGCAATAAACCACACGGCTACCGACTTTGCACACAGTGACGGAATTGCTCACCATCAAGCCGAGGGGGTCGAATTTTGGATCGGCTCGAAGCATCAGCTTGCACTTACGAATCTGATGACAATTGGGAGAACCGAAGTTGTGATTTTTACGATAATATCAACTTTTCGAACCCGCTCGTGAACCGACGAACGCAAAGGGTATTTACTTCAGAAGAACGATGTTAGTTGAACGTACGTTTGCACAAAAGATTTAAAAGGGGGGAAATATAAAGCCTTTCCAGAAAAGGAACTCCCCTGTTTTTCAGCTAACGAAATTCATATGAATTAATAAAGGCCATTAAGCATAAAAAGCCAAATAATGGCTAAAATAGTTTGAAATGGGTGGATCAACGAATTAAAATGTTTGGCAAAAGAGACCCCGAAGGGGTGGGGTTAATTATTCATTTAGTAATTATGATTTGCTGGATACTCATTTTCGTCGGAATTTGCATCACACCCGCGTTCTTTATTTGCAGTCAAAATAATTTGTCTTCATGCAACAATGTATGTGCCCATCACAAAGGGAATTCCTTCTAAATGATGACATCTTTTCAGTCTGTGCAAACAAAGCAGAAATGCTCACACTTAAAGGCTTTTGATGAGAAGGGAAGGATTAACCATCGGTCTCTGCGTGGGGCAGAATGAAATTAATGACTCCGAAGAACAATGGGTTCCGGAATTTGTGATGTGGGAGAGAGTGTTTGTTTTGAGTTCCAATACTGTTCTGTGAATTGTTATTAAATTTTGAAACCCGGACAGTCACAACCCGAACATATTGTATCACTACGTTGTTTCTGTCTACCATTACACTTTTCGAGTATCCACAAGAAGCCACTTCTACTGAGGGCATCCTACTGAAAGATTATTAGCAATTTATCGTCTGTTTTGTCTCATTCGGCAAAGTGTTTTTCCATCTTTCACAATTTTCTCATCCACCCTTCCGAAGCGGATCGAAATTAATGAAAATGTACACCTCATACGAAAACGTAAAAACTGTTGCTAGTAACCGCTTACACGCACATCATATGAACTTGCGGCACTTAATATTAAGCTCATCATCGTCATTTTCATCTCCTATTCTTCCGATTTTCACTTAACCCCCAAGCAGCTCATCGACTCATATCGTATTGTTTGCTGTTGAAACTCATCTCCGTACATCTCGTAGCCATTGTTGCTGTCATCATTACCCATTTTGTTTTGTGGACCGGGACTAGGATGAAGTGTCATTCTCCATGAGAGATAATCGTTTGATGCTTTGTTGTGAAATGAGAGGGGCAAATTGAAATGAAACTCAACCAATTTGAACAAGTGGTACGTGGGCACTGGCTACTTCAAACTCATCGAGCGAATGGTAGACGGTAGCAATCAAGCATTCCTGGAATGTTTTGTTCGAGCGCCACTCGATCATGTTGGCGCTAATCCAGCGGAAAAACAATTTATTGAATTATTTCTGCTTTCGATTGACGGGAATTAAAAAAAGGAGGGTACTGACGACATTTGCAGATCTAATTTCTCGAGTTGTGATCAACTACAGTACGATCACCAAATACCGCAGTAGCCGTTAATGGTGTGTGTTCGTTTCCAATTTTAAATGTGACTTGCCGTTAAGTTTAGCGTTGTAAATGCAAATTGGACATACTTAATTCAAAATTTGCACTGCCATGTGACATCTATGTGAGGCAAACGCAAAAGTGCTTTTTGTTTTTCTACTAACGAGATTCTCAGCCTTGAGCTTGTTCATCTAACTGTCATAATATCCGGGGTAAGGTTTGAACTGGTAACGGGAAATGAAGTTTTCAAAAAACTATGCTCAAATGAATGAGAATCAGCTTCCTTCAGAGAATAGGGTCATGTATTTCATTCATTCATTCATTCACCGTCGAACTATTCAGCCGCTATACGTTACTACGTTCTAAATACTAAGAGACAGTGTTGCCAGCAGATTCAGTTTTCATCTATACCACAGAGAAACATGGTTCTTTATCTCTCACGATGCTAATGTTTTCCACACGGTCGCCCTTATTCAAAATCTGATTTATATCGATGTTGGTGATTCGTCATGTAGTCAACTCCAACATTATATACTTTTTCTTCTTACTTTTGTATTAAGGTGGTTTTCAGACATACCCTGGTTCACCACCGGAGGGAGGCACATCCACCATACAAATCGCACTCATCAACACATATGCCGGGACCAATGGCTTTACTTCGCTTCCGAAGGAAGGCGTGACCAGAGATTTTTTGCCTCAGAAAAATCTCACCGACATCGGTTGGGATTGAACCCAGACCCACTGGGGTGCCAAGTAGCAGTCACGCTTACCACTAATCCACCAGCGCCGGCCAACATTAGTTACTTAATTTTGAGTAGCTGCATTTTTGACGACATTGAGTCAAATTTCACATTATTTGGAAAAAAAGGAAAACTCAAAAACAAAAAAATAAACGGAAGCGCAGTAATTGTTGGTTGCTATGAATTTTAAAATGGTTTCTATAATTGGAACGGTCTTAACAAATTCTGCTTTTCGTTATAAAAGAAAAACATTTTGGAGTGGCCATTGAGTAATTCTTGTAGAATTACAAACAATTAAATATCAATACTGGCTAGTTAAAGCTCGATACAATTAATATTTAGACGCAATAAATTATCTCTATCTCGGGATTTTTGTTAGATGTAATAAAAAAGTTGAGCAGTCAAAATGCGGGTGTTTTTTTTTTGGACCTTCAGGAGAGAATATCAACAGTCCTATTCCGTTTTGGTTTTGATGCAATGACGCCCTTTTTTTTGAAACATCTCACATCTTCTTTTGAACACTTTGTTCGTCACATTGAACGGCCATTTTTTTCCACCATCTCTTTATCTCTGCAGCATGGCGAGTCTGCTCTTTCAGCTTCCGCTTAACAATTGCCCAATATTTTTCGATCTCGATGGGTGGGTTGGGGTCCATTTCAATGAAATCCACCATTCTGTCACGGTACCACTGAAGTGTCTCGAATGTAGTGGCAGCTAGGCAAATCTGGCCAAGACTTCACAGGGATTTTGTGTAATTTGATGAATGGTAGAATGCTATTTTTTCATTTCATGAGTTTTTTTCCGCAACTGCAAATCGCTTGAAAAAAATATCAATACAAATCATTTCTTTCTCTTCTAATGAAAATTCACACTTTCTTCTTTATTCCTCCCATCAAACGCTGGACACCTCCGGAGTCATCTTCCTTGGCACATTTGTTCCACATTTTGGTCATCTGAGTCGCGTCCCGAGCCGTTTTTCCACTTTTCTCAAGCTTTCGCTTCATTATTGCCCAAAATCTCTCGATGGGCCGGAACTGCGGGCAGTTGGGTGGATTTATGTTTTCATCGATGAAATCTACGTTATTATCGCGGTACCACTAGATGACTTCTCGGCTGTAGTGGCAACTCGCCAAATCTGGCCAAAACTTCACGGGACCTTTATGGGCTTTAATGAAAGGTAGTACGCGGTTTTTGATGCATTTTTCCTAGTACAGCTTCGAGTCCATCGTCTTATTCGTCACGAACACTTTGGTCTTTGCTCCGCAGCTGCATATCCCTTGCCAAATCATCAATTTTTTTTTTTTGGCAAATTTGGCCATAAAATAAAACTTCAACTTCACAGGAACAGCTCCTCGTGCCGTCGCCATGTAGAATTTTTGGCCAGGAAGCTGTCCGAAATCCATTTTGACGTAGGTTTCATCGTCGATGAGCAGGCATCCTTGGTACTTCGTCAAAACCTGCTGGTACAATTTCCGAGCTCGAGTTTTGGTGACGAAACTTTGCTTCAACGTTCTGTTTGGTTGCTTGCTGGCTCGATAAGAACGATATCCTGCTCGCAAACGAATTCTTCGAACGGTACTGCGAGCAGCAGCGTATTTTTGTGCGATTTCATTATCTGATAGTCCAGGGTTTGCTCTGACGGTTCTCAACACCTTCTGGTTCAGCTTGCGGTCATATGTTCTACTACGACGCTTACCTTGAGGCACTCGATCCACGCTCTTTCGCTCCCTGAAACGTTTGAGCACATCATACAAGGTTGATTTGGCGATTTTCAAAGTTTTTGCGATTTTTATTGCGGATCACGTTGGATTATTAACGTGGGTGTGCAGAATTTTTTCCCTCCTCTCGGCTTCCATCTGGAATAACTTTTGACTCACTGCACGAAACACCGTGAAATTTATACCACAGAAAGTGGGTAAACAAATCGCTGTAAAATAATTCTTGCAGCGGTCACTTTCCGTGCCGCTGCAACACAATAAGTGATTCCGGATTCTAACTGGACAGAACTTTACTCCCCTCTGTCAAAAACCCACATCCCAGGAAACGGTCGACATTATTCTGATAACATTTCTACTGCATCTCGAAACGTGAAATATAAGTTCAAGCATCAGTTTGAGCCGAAGGTGATGCTTTATATTGCCATATCTGAGAGAAGAATTTTCAAACCATGTTTCAAGCCCAGTGGTTTGGCTATTAATCAAGAAATGTACCAAAATCAATGTTTGAAGAAAATCATGCAGATGGAAATTATGTGTTTTGGCCGGATAAAGCGCCGTAGCATTATGCGAGAAAAACACAAGCCTTGTTGGAAAGCCAAAACATCCCCGTATGTACCAAGAAACCGCAATCCAATAAATGTGCCTCAGTGTCGTCCGATTGAAGATTTCTTTGGAAATTTGAGTTCGCTGGTGTACAAAAACAACTGGAGAGCCAAAGACTGATTAATAGAATCAAAAGATGCATTCGCCAAATCGATTAAGAAGCTGTACAACGCTCCTGCTCAAACATTAGGACAAAGCTTCGTCAAACAGCTGATGACGGACCGTATTTAAATGTTCATTAATTTTTTTTTTAAGTAAAGAGACGTGCCTTCAAAATAAATCAATCAGTTTTCCTTTCTATCAAGTCTTTTTCTTATGGCTCTTAAAGAAAATTATTATTTTTTAGTTATACCCCGTTATTACATATCTGACATCGCCTTAGATATTGATTAAACCAAGTTTCTCAATTATTGAGAATGTATTGAAAATTCCTAATGAAACCCTTTGTCTAAAATGCATAGTTAGCATTTGTTTTCACAGTTTTGCATCATTGTGTTCTTAGATATGGCATATCAGAACGAGGTCTGGACGAAGAATTCCATTTTAAATACTAGAAGCTGAATAATTATGACGGGTACAGCAATATAGAGATATTCGGAAACAGAGGATATCTCATTAAAAGATTTTTTTCAGAGTAGTCAAATAGAAATTATATGTACTTGGAATACTATTGATGTTACAATTTCTCCAAATGTTTCCAAATTTAATTTCTAATTCTCGGTTATATTCTAGGTCTCATATTCTACCCTAACTGAGGCGCAGCTACAAAGCAACGCCATAACTTAGTTGAGAAGTCACGATTCTCGACAAGGTCTATGAATGTTTCGTAGAGAAATTAATGTTTCAAAGAGCCTACACTATGAACTATGAACTCCCTGGGCTTAGAGCATTATTATACTTGCCATAGAATCACTTCTGCAAAAATGGTACAGGCAACGAACGCTGTGGAAGGGTATCGCGGACACCAAATTGAAAGTTGGCAATAATCAAATTCTGATAAGCAATAAGCCTGATATGCTAAGAAAGAAAACGAATGATCACGCGTTCTGGTACATCTCTGTTCCATCGCCACACATTGAAAATATGTACTTATCTAAATCGCTTCCCTTCGATACCTTCGTTGGCTGTAAATTCACTTTCGTCATCGCTTACGTTTCATCTTACCTGTACCTAATTATAGCCCTACTGTGGCTTCATAGTTGCATAATTTCCCCGATATTGGACCCCGAGCTTGATGCAATCTAAAAAAAAAGTATTGAAAGGGAAATTACAAGGCTTCTCCTCGAACTGCCAAGCCGCAATCTTTTCAATCAGTACCACAGATCAGCAACCAGCTTGTAAACAGAATCACCCGGTCGGAACGGCTCCATCAATATGATGAAAACATTAATTAGTCTGCAAACGTCTTAAGAGCAGGGCAAAAAAATGAAGTCTGCCAATTATTCTAATTAGGTTCGAATTTTCTCCTTTGTTTTCACTCTATTTTAAGGTAAGCACGTTCGTTAAATAACTCTATAATTCAAAAACCTTTAATTATTCGGACGAAATCAGATCAAAGAGCTGCACAAGTGCGTGGTGAAATATTAGAAAATGAAAGATGTGCACCCAACATTTCCATCGATGGATGATTCTCTATAAGGCTATTTATATGGGCAAGGGCTTATTACAAATGATGTATCGAAAAGTATAAAGTATCATCATCATGACCGTCAACGCAACAACAAGTATGTGTTTGTCGGTATAGAAATTGAAAGGCGAAGGTGGAGTTATTGCATATGGATGGATGCACGGACCATGGATGGTTGGATGACCTTATGCTGCTGTGGTGCGGTTGTGGGGCGCTTTCACATTTCTGCACTTTACCATCCGGAGAGAAAAGGTGATGGGTAATTTTGGAAATTAATTTCCTCGCGGGCGGTTTCTATCTAATTCATGGAAGAGATTAAACTGTTGCTGCTACGCGAGTTTCTATGAGAAACGGAACCATCACAACCACCAACACCGTCACCGAGGGCTGTCTGTCAAGGCTTAGATTATGGCGACTGACAGGTTGTCAGTGTAACGACGGTTTCATGAAACTCTCTGGTGCAGTCGTGGGAGCTAATTTGCTATGAAAGTTGAGGGTGGAATGAGTTGTGTTTTTGTTTGAGTTTGGTCCCGGTTGGAAATAACAGCAGCAGAGGGATTTTAATTTCAAGCATCTAAATAGAGTTGTCGTCCTTTTGCAGATGGGGATGATGCCTGCCGGACATGAAAGAAGAATTTGCGTCCCTCTAGGGGGTGCCATGTTAATGTGTGTGCCCTCTGCACATATTCAGAGCGACGATGGCTAATGGGGGGAGGGATTGTTACAGTTGATGTACCGGAAATTCAATGCCAGGGATTATTGGCAATGGTAAACATTTTGAAATACCTTCTCAGTGGTTAAAATGAACAATCAACAGTGGTTTCAAGGGGGGATGGACACAGTTTCATTGCCAAAAAAAATTCAAACAAATGTTAATGAATTTTTTTTCGATTTAATTAACCTACTATTGTGTATTTCATTAATATGCTATGGAAATCCAATAAGCCATTTATGGATGGTACCGTAAGAAGTCGAATAGTAGTGGGTAAATCTACCCGCAAATTTTAAAAACTTGATGAGAATTTTGTTACGCAAACAAGGTACAGCTTATGAAGAACAAGTAGTGAAATCCATTACAAGTATGTTCAGCCAAATGAACATTCCTATGCTCAGATAAATATATTCATTGATCAACTGGATATTTTCAGAAGCGGTGCCGTTGTTTTTATGAACAATGTATGGTTGGTTATTTATAAGAAACCTATACACGATTGAAAATATATGACATTTTACCTCATACATCCACGTTCCAATTACGAATCTAATGTGAGAACATACCTGTAAATAGAAAAGAGAAAGTATGGTTTAATTGTTATGAATTTCAATGATGTGAATAATAGAATAATTTTTAATAATCAAATCATGCCTAACCACGAAATTTTGCCTGGTAAATCACTTTTCTCTAAACATTTTCTCCCTTTTGATTCTTCTATTGAAGATTGAAGATTGAAATTCTACTGAACCACTCAACAATCCTGAATTTTTCCTTTTCTTTCAATGATGGCAAAAAAGAAAGAAATTAATATTAAGTCACATGAAGAATACATTTCAAACCCAAAGTCAAAATCCAAAGCACATAAACTCAAAGCATTCCTGAACAAAAGTGTTTCAACGTTCTTTAGCAATCTTTATGAGCTGCTGATGATTATTGTATTTATTTTAATCGAATTGCTATTTTAAATTTTGTTTTACTATCCAGCTTCGAACTTTAGCCCTCTACTTTGAACCGGGGTGAACATCACTGCTCCATGTTCACGAAATGGGTTATTCTCGAATTGTTGAATTCATAAAAAAATATTAGCCAAAGACTTTTCCTACACTTTTTTTTTGTTTAGTGCATAGACCTTATTTTTTTTTTGCTTAACGAGACTTTATCCCGAAGGGGCATTCATCTCTTACCTAGAACCCAATCTGAATTTGAAAATTCACAGAAACTTAATATGGAACTTGTTGTGTGAAATTGTCAAACAAACAATTGTACAGGTCAAAGAAGACAATTTAGAATTAAGAACACACGAGTTTTGTAGATCATACTTTAAATTCCCGCTCTCTCTTCCCATCCCTAAAATTGTCATTCTCAATAACTTTTAGACGGTCACGTGTAATCGGTTCTTCCCCTGTATTTTTAAGATCAATGATGTATATTTTAAAAAAAAACTAGGCTCTGCAAAACTGATTCGATTGAGCCTGTACTAATAAATGCACTTGTTATCTTCAATGTTTTGAAGAACTGCTGCTTTCAACAATACTCTGCACCGCCCCACCAGGCGAAAGCTACACTGGCTTGGAGTGAAGACAATTTTCCGGATTTTAATTTCTCGAAAGATTAGCCTGCCTCTTCAACTGATTTGAATTCTCTCGACTACCATGCAAACTGGGGAATACCAAAGGACTAACAGTGGAAACTTTTAAGAAACGTTTGGTGAAAATTTGGAATGATATGCCTCAAGATATCGCGCGTGCCAGCTGCGACGCTTTCCAGCAACGCATGCGGCTGGCAATCAAGACAAAGGTAGAAATATTTTAACTGAACTAAAATAAGACGAATATCAAAGATTTATCAAACAGGAAATACATTGAAAATTAAAATTAAAAAGTTTAAAGCTTCTCCTTTTTACGACCATTTATTTCACTGACAGGAATTCCTACTTACCCTGTAGTTTTTTTTGTTCGAGTGATTTCTTGGACAAAAGAATGAGGACTTTTTAATAGAAGAGTTAATTCATTGAAAATGACAACATCGTAAGACCCTACGTCAAACTATTGAGTCCTATTTGCGACCAGATTGTATCATTCGACCAAATGTCATTCGACCAAACGTCATTCGACCAAATGTCATTAGACTGAATGTCCTAATGTCTTCTAAATTCTCTCATACGTCTGGCGAAGATACGCTCGGATTCTTGAGAAAGATGAAATTGGGATATCGATTTGAATTGGAACACAAACAAGATTATTTTATGTTCCAGAAAATGTGCAAACAACACTAAGTTTAACTTGAACTTTCAGTTTTATTTGGAATGCAGAGCAAGATTTGCTTAGAATACTTAACACAGTGATGCTCAACATGTGCCAGATGTTTTTTTTTTTTGCGGCCCGTGGGCTACTTCTGAATATGATGATATTTGTTATGGAAAATTAATTTGGAAATTTTGAATCGTATTATAGAAAAGATAAATATCAGCAACATACTGTAGATAACACATATTGTTGCCTGCTTAGACATGTTTCCGTTAATGAGAATTCTCAGTCTCTTAAAACTTCGCGCGAGTTCGATTGTGATGTTTGTACTCAACATACGCTGCTTTGCTTGTGTTCATGCAGTCAAATACTGTTCTCACGTCTGCCGTTAAAAAGCATGTTAATGGCACATTAGTTAATGCTCATGTTGTCGCAGCCAGAGTGTGAAAAAATTGAGAGCCCAAAATGAGTTCGAAAAACAACATTATTCTATTCTTTGGTCTTTGCTGAACACACGACTTACTAATAAAAAGAAGAGGCAATGAACGAACGAACACAAGCATTCGGTCCCCTCCAAAAAAGGTGACTCGCACCGATTGCCTTCATTCACACAGGATGCTACCGACACATTTTTATATACAGATCTCCGGCTTAATCAGTCAAAACAAAAAGAGGAGAGCAACTCAAAACACAATAATCGCAAACATTCTGAAGGAGTGACTGAATGTGTTCTTGCTAGCACCGAATTTTGGCTCTTCTGAACATTCAGTTCTGCACCGAATCGGTGAATGACGAGATGGATGTTGGATAAATTCACTGGATATTGCTTATTGAATTGGAATTTTTCGCACACTGATCGCAGTTCTCTCTTTATTCACAAAACCATTTCATTCTCCTTTTCATTTTCTTACCGAAATTTGAGTCATTCGTCGTGCAAAGTATTCAGCGAGGCGAGCATTTAATTTTCTCAAGTTTCTTAAATGAATTGAGAGCTAGAGTCAAATGCATGAGAGCCAAATTATTCTTAATTCTACTCCCATTCATCAATCACGCGTGCGACTGTTCGGTAGTGTTTTTGTTTCGCTTTGTAGTTTGTTTGTGATTGTCGAAAAAACGAGTTTTTCAAGAAAAGTGGACTGAAGCGTACTTTTTTACTGCAATCAATCAAAAACAAGTGTGCCTAATCTGCAATGAATCAGTAGCGGTAATGAAAGAGTACAATTTAAAACGCCATTACGAGTCAAAGCACGCATCGAAAATGGACAAATTCTCAGGCAAATGTCGTTCAGAGAAGGCAATTGAATTGAAAGAAAAACTGCGATGTCAGCAAAACGTGTTTAATAATAGAAAAGTTGAAAATGAAATATGCATTAAAGCCAGTTACAGGGTGCGGCAGAAAATAATGCGAAAATTTGTTCTATTTCTTTCAAATCCCATTTTCAACTAATTCAAGCAATAATATCAATATTTTCGAGTGCAGTTATCTTTATGAAGTCCTTTTAAACAAATTTATTCAATGCGTCCTCCAGTTTTATTAATAACATCCTCGAGCCGACGCCGGAAGCCAGAGCATGCCTTTCGGACGTAGTCCTCCGACATTGACTGCCATGTGCGTGTTATGGTTGACTTCAGGATTTTCACACTAGGATGTGATGTTTTGCAGGCTCGTGCTTCAACATATGCCCAAATCGAATAATCCAACGGATTAAGATCTGGACTGCTAGGGGACCACAAATCCTTCGGCCAAAACTTCATGTTATCGTTCAACCATTGTTGGGTTCGATTGGACGTGTGACACGGCGCTCCATCCTGCTGTAGGACAACGTTTTGGTCCTCGGAGAAGTTGGCCTTCACCCAGGGAAGTACTTGGTCCTTTAAAATACCGATATAAACTTCGGTATTGATTTTAATTCCAGTATCAATGAAAACAGGCGGCATTTTTAAACCGTTGGACGCCACCAAGCCAAACATCATGACACCAGCCGGATGTTTGGTTTGAAATTTGAATTTCACTTTTTCCGGAACGTTCTCCATTTTCTGCGGTGAAATGAACCTCTCCGTGCGGCTGTTGGCCACAGCATCGATGCTGAAAAGCTTTTCGTCGGAGAACAGGATTATCATTTTTTCCTTCTTCAACAAGGAAAGCAATCTCTTGGAACGAGTCACTCGTAGTTCCTTGACCCGGTCCGTAATCAAGTGGCGTTTCACTCTGGCTCTGGAAGATGCATGCAGGTCTTCTTTGACGATTCTTCGCATGGATTTCTCCGAAATATTGGCTTCCTTTGCAAGTTTTCTTATGGAACGCACCGGGTTGCGAGAAATTTTTGCACGGACCGATTTGATCACGTTCGGTGTGCGTGCAAAGCGTGGTCGTCCGCTTCCCGGCTTACGCTGCTTAGGACCATCCTGCAGGGACTTTTTAATGCGGTAAACTGTTGCCAAATGGCACCTTACCACCTTGGCCATCTCTTTCGGCTTCTTCTGGGCGAGCAACAAACTGGTGATCACTTCTTTGGCGAACATTTTGACGAATTTGCAATAAAACAAATAGAATGTTTGGATGCAGCACTTGAAAGTAAACATAAACAAATACACTTTCGACAGAAATTAGTCACTAGCTACACGAATTAACCCAATACTCAAGTTTGAACATTTTCGCATTATTTTCTGCCGCACCCTGTACATTGTTGCGGAAAAAATAACAAAACCCTTGAAACCTTTTTCGGATGGTGACTTTGTAAAAGCTTGTTTGAAGGCAGTGGTAGACGTGGTATGTCCAGCCCAAAGTCGAGTTTTTTCGCTGATTTCTCTGTCGCGAGCTACGATTACTCGTAGAGTTTAAGAAATTGCAGACGATATGCAAAATACGTTGAAGGGAAGAGCTGCAAACTTCGCATATTTTTCGGTGGCACTGGATGAAAGTACGGACATTTCAGACACCGCTCAGCTAGCGGTTTTCGTTAGGGGTGTTTCCAAGATATTTGAAATTACTGAAGAGCTCGTACGTTCATCTCCGCTCAAAGGCACCACAAATGGTGTTGATATTTTCAACGCGCTCTCATTCTAAACCAATTCGGCATGAATTTGAAGAAACTGGCGAGTGCGATCACCGACGGTGCCCCAGCTATGATTGGTAAGTGTATTTTTTTTTGCGTTTTAAGGAGCACAAGCAACATTTTCTGTTCCTCAGGAAAGCATGAAGTTGCCCATTGCTCATCTCCGGCGGCGAGATGGTGTTAGCGAGCGATTCATGCAGTACCACTGCATCATACACCAAAATGTGTGTGCTAAAAATGTATGGTTCAAGAACGTTATGAAGTATGTCATTAAGGTCGTTAATTTTATTCGATCAATTGCTCTCAATCATCGAGAATTCCAAGCTTTTTTGTCGGAGCTAGACGCAGAATATGGAGACATACACTGGTGCAATTCATGGTTCATTCGCCTCCTCCACGTTCCGTCTTCCATCTGCACTCCACCGTAGATCGTACGCAGCACCTTCCGTTCAAAGACTCCAAGGGCGCGTTGGTCCTCCACTAGCAATGTCCATGTTTCGTGGCCGTAGAGAACTACCGGTCTAATTAATGTCTTGTAGATGGTCAACTTTGTTGTTCGGCGAACTTTGTTCGATCTTAGCGTCCTTCGGAGTCCAAAGTAGGCACGATTGACAGCCATAATGCGCCTTTGTATTTCTCTGCTGGTGTCGTTATCGGCGGTCACCAATGAGCCCAGATACACGAATTCGTCTACTACCTCGATTTCATCACCGTCGATCTGAACTTGTGCTAGGAGGCTAACATTTTCTTCTCGTGAGCCTCTTCCCTTCATGGATTTTGTTTTTAACGCATTAATCACAAGCCCAATCCTACCAGCTTCAGTCTTAAGTCTGATGTACGTTACCGCCATCGTCTCAAAGTTACGTGCTACGATATCAACGTCGTCGGCGAAGCCAAATAGTTGGACAGACTTCCTGAAGATCGTGCCACTCGTGTCTATCCCAGCTCTTCGAATCACACCCTCCAATGCTATGTTAAACAACAAACACGACAATCCATCACCTTGCCGTAACCCTCTCCGAGATTCGAAGGGACTCGAGAGCGTCCCTGATACTCGATCTCAAGACGGAAATCGCAGAGTTTATGAAACAAAAAGGAAAAGTAGTTCATCAGTTCTACGATCAAAAATGGATGGCGGATTTTGCATTCTTGATTGCCATCTCGACACATCTGAATGATTTGAATGTGCAACTTCATGGGAAGAATAAGCTTGTTGACACAATCTTTTCAACCACATCAAATCCTTTGAGCAGAAATTGACGCTGTGGGAAATGCAGCTTAAATCAAGAAATTTTTCTCATTTCTCTACGCTTGGATCGTGCAAAGAATGCGATGAAATTAGATATGCCAGTGCAGTTTTCTCTCTGCAAGCAGATTTTTCTGACCGATTTCAAGATTTCAAAGCGAACGAACAGCCATTTAAAAATGTTTGTACACCGTTCAGTTTTGATGCTAAATGTGCTCCGGAAAATTTTTAAATGGAGCTTATACAACTGCAATGCGACATCGAGTTGAATGAAAAATTCAAGGAGAACGCCATTCTAACATTCTACTCGGAAGATTCTTTTCCTGAGTTGCGAAACCATAATCTTTTTATAACTTCTTGTTTTGGCTCAACGCATATTTGTGAACAAATATTTTCTCTCATAAAAACCGTTAAGTCAAAAGCCAGAAATAAGCTATCTGATGAACACTTGGAGAACCAGCTACGTATTGCATCGTCAGGTATCAAAGCAAACTTAGATAAGTTAGCAGAAGATAAATTTAAGCAAATCTCACATTGAGGTATTGTTTGTTTGCCCTACACAGTGATGTATTTATAGAATAAAAATGCCATGATTTAAAAATGTTTCATTGATTTGTTTTAATATCATTGGGTACGAAATGTTTAGTGACTAATTAACGAACAACTGTTTATCAAAAAAAACCCTATGGGTAAAAAAAACCAAGTAAAAAAAAATAAAATACCAAAAAAAAAACAAACAGTGTGGCCCGTGATGTGACTGAAAAAAAAATGAATTCCGGCCCGCGACCTGTGTTAGGCTGAGCACCAGTCTTAACACAATTGGTATACAAATCTTACTTTATTTCAATTCCAGGAAAGACTATAAAAAATCTGTACAACTCAGAATTCTTAGTAATATTTCCAACAAAATCTGAGTAGCACATTCTAAATGGTTCAAGAACGTTGGGTTCAAGAACAAATTTGCTTAGAATCCTGAGAAAGATGCACGCACAGTTCTATCTCACTATCTTGAAAGAGAGTTGCAACCAAAAATCGTGTAGGATTATTATTTCTTCTTTTATGGAGATAAAGCGTTGCTTTCGCCCTTTCTCTCATATCAAAGCAAATATACCTACACACTACCAAAATGTCATGTAAATTTCTGTCCCCTGAGACCGACACATGCATTCGTCCTTTAGCACATAAGAATGAGTTGAAAGAGATGAGAAAATAAATTCAATCAAACACATATTTCGTCGAATTGCGTATGTATCAGTTTCAGGAGACATAATTTTACACGAAATCTCTCTTTACGTTTCCCGACTTTTCACAAACATGAATTACGTCTCGTGTAAAATTCATAATTTCTAAGTGTGTACATATGCTTTCTCGACAAGGAAAGCCTTCCGACCAATCCCATGCAATTTCCAACTCCAGATGTCTATGAAGGAAGCATTAGTTCTCGGCATCGTCTTAAGTAGACAGCTAATCAACACTTCCCTCCCATCCCTGCTGATCATAAGGATGGCCAGGTGCTGAGCAAAGAGAACGATGGATGGATTTAAACTAAGCTTAAAATATTTTAGATAATAACAGAAACTATTCTAGAATCTTGTTAACTATATCTTGTTAATCTACAGATCCTTCTACAAAAATACAAAATAAAAGACCTTTTTTTCTGTTAACCACATCTCAAATGATAACTTCTCGCAACACTTAAGTTTATGGGATCAACAAGTGCTCCACGAAGTACAATATAAAAAACCCCTGGACAAGGCTAATCGGACGACCCATGCCCATTATTCTACATAAAATAACATGAATATGTATCACTCACTGTAAGACGATTACACCTGACTGCGGAAATAAAGAAATCGTCCACACCATGCTTGCCATAAATCTCACTATTCACTGCTCCAGCAGCGAGAAAGTTTTGTACTTTTCGGAAACATTTATGCTCCACATTACCCGCTGTGCTCGGCGTTTCTCAAATGCCCAACACAATTACTCACCGTGTTGCCCCGGAGTGCACCGAATTGAATACATTAACACAATTATCATTTAAGATAGTAAGATCTTCCACGGTTCGTTGGTTGCTCTCTCACGTTTGTGCATTTAAAATACAATAGTAGGTACTTGCGCTTGCGCTTGTGCTAGAAGTAAAATTGTTAACAGCCTATCTTCGACCTGTTGCGGCTACTGCAAGTGTGCCCATATTAATGCTCGTCCGCGCCACTTAACCCAGCAAAACGAACAAATTTCACCATCACCTCAACAGCAACCAGGGCGCCGTCGTCAGCTGGATAGTATCCCACCCAGGGAAACCATATCGTAAAAAGCATTTTCCCTCCGATGAGAACCGACACAAGTTGGTAAATACTTATCCATTTGAGATAAATTGAATTGCATCGTTCTGCGCCCTCTAAAGTTGGTTCGCAAGACAAGTCACTAGACTATAGGATGTAAGAGGAAGTGAGGAGTTTATTTCATAATTGAAATTTATTGAACGAGATTACAACAGCCGCGGAAGACCACGGAAGAAGTGATAAGAAGTTACCCGTTTAAAGTTGTTGATATAACAAAACTGATGAAGTGGCTTGTACTTGTACACCCAGATAAAATCATTTTCACATTCTCCATAGACGATTTACTTAAGAAATTAGAAGACTTTAACTTCGGTGTAGCTACTGGCTGTTTGTCCATCTTCATGGCGGTAGCAGCGAGGCGGTGGCGATGGTTTGTTTGAAACAGACCGCAGCAGAGGCGAAACAATAAAATTTAATTAAATGGCGTGCGATTCCGTTCGACCGTTGATATGAGTTATGATCTCGTTGAATGCCGGGGCAACTATTTCATAATGGCTGTTACTGTGGAGTCAGCGCTCGAATAAGATTTATCTTTCTAGGAAAGAGGAATAAATTTTGCCGGCACAAAGTGATAACATTGCCCAGAGCTCTAGAAATTTATATTGAAGAAATTGAAGAAGAAAAATCATTCTTTCCGCAGCTTAAAATGCGGTGGGAAAGTTTTCCGAGTCAATAAGGGTTCTTGAAGAATGCAACGGGTTCGGAGTGAAAATGCATATCTTTTCCATTCTTGAATGCGCAGAGCATCTAGTGAAAAACTATTGCAGACAACAAAGACGCCATGAGTACGCTTGGTTTATGCAATGCGAAGAAGTTGTTGAATTTCAGGATAGGTCATTGTTCTGAGTACGATCTTGAAGCATGGACAGAGATCTGCTTTCCATGTTATTTACTTGATTACTGCATCAGATAGCGATTAGAAAAATCTTGCAAACTTTCCACTTAAGTCTAGACTTGTTGAGTAGTATCGTAATAGAGCATGTTTTCGCATATTACATTCACACATTATCACAATCACAGAAAATCACGGTTGAAACCGTGCGATTAATTCAACCCATACCTCACGTTACCAAATATTTCATGATTGGTCGCATGCTCGTTCGCGAAAATGATTCATTCCATTTTTCGGATGCTCTTTGTCAACTGTCACATGCAGGCACCACTTGTCTGGGTGTCTAAAAAACGCAGAGCTATATTGTTTGAAAAGCAAGCCAAAATCCCAACATCAGAAAAAAAATGTTTTCCGCACGAGGCGAACACAATTCTCCATCTCCCCACCATCTATTGAGCAGCCAGGACAAGTCCAGAAAGGCGAGCATTAAAAAGTTCCGCACCATTTCCGAAACTCGGTTAGAGATGATGCTGAGATGCCACCGTATTTCGCAAGTGGATTGTTTTTATTTCTTTCCTGTTGTTGTTTCTGACTATATCCTCGACTTGATGCATGGATCAGACTGATGACGCCACCATATTATACAGAAACCTACGTGAATGGCGGTTGACAGGAAAAATAGTAAAATGTGCGAACCGATGCATTCGGTCAAGGTTTCCATCATTGTACATTTTTACAAGAAAATATTAATTTACATAATATCAGGCTCTGAGGAAAATATCAGAATGGAGTGTTAAAATGTATCACTGTTAACTATCATATTTGCAACGGAATAGTTAAATTCGAACTTGAAAATAAACTGTATTTCTTAGTGCCACGATGCATTGGTTAACATTTCGTTACATCGTAGTGTTGCGAAAACATTTGTCGTACAAATTTTCGAAAAATATATACAAAGCTTATTTTTCAAAACGAAAAGCAAGTAACGAAAAATATGTAGGAGTTTGCCCTCAATTTAGCAAGACATAACCCAATAAATCAGCTGCTCAAAGGTGCCAATACCTAAACGACGATCTAAGCGCAAACGTGCTCCATTTATGTCAAAATAGAGGAACAGAACTCTAAGGGCAATATATCTTAACACCACACTCATTTGTAGCCTTTGCCGGGTGCATATGCGTCTAATAATCATTGTGATAGTTTGCCAATAAATAACTCGACGCGCATTTTTATGACATTTGGCAACTGCCACACATACCAACATGGTGGCAAGCGGTATTTGCAGTGGTGTAGAATTCAGGACAATTTAGCAGGGGCAAATGAATGGGGGGAATATGTATGGGTAACTTTTCGTAAATAATTATTATACAAAACAACTCTCAAAAATAACAAAAAAATGGTTCGACATACAGTGCTGCCCAATTTTGGTAACCCCCTATGCATTTCATATTATTTTTCAGAAATGTTTGTTTACCTAGTTATTTACATCTTAAGATTCTCAGGAGACATGTCTGCCTTTGGAAAAAAAATGGCATATTCCCATTTTAATTAGTTTTTATTTCAGCAATTCTTTTCGTTCAAGTTTTTAAGTTTTGTTTTACATATCCCTGTTATTTGGAAAAAAAAATCAATTAGGCATAAATTTTATTGACTTGCTGAAATCAGAAGTCTAAATAAGTAATAATGATGATGATGATGATGATGATGTAATACTACCATCTATTGTAGCAAGGTAACTTTCCATAGCAGTGGAATAATCTGAAAAACGATTTGATTAGGATTCTATTATTGTTTGTGATTATCAAGCTCCTGTATGAAGGGCCAAAAACGTTTGGGCGAGCCCGTAAGCAGAGACACTTACACGAAACCCGCGAATATAGGGAAGAGAATCTCCTTCCAAAAGCAAGTTCACACTCACAGCACTCGAATCGAGCCCTCGATTGACAGAATAAACCCAATAGATGGGGTCGAAGAGCCCACCCTCGTTCCGCGAAATGTTAACAATAGGGAGGAGGCAGTCCCATGCTCCCTATCCAAATCGTTTCACTTGGGTGCCCTGATGGTCCCTCCCTTTCCCCGTTATATGTTATTTAATATTGAGTATATTTTGTTCACATAAAATTAAGATAGCATTATAGACTAAAATGCTAATATATTCAAATTTCAAACTTGAATAATAAATAAATTAAATAGTGAAAGGAGGATTCCAAAGCGTGCTGAAACTATTAATAAAATGATAATGGAAAATATACAATATGACTTAAAGGTGCACGATTTTCAGGCGCATCCCCTCACTTCCCTATTGTCAGATTGACAACATTGCCCAGGCTACGCCAACCAGCGTCTCCATGTATCAGCTGGCAGTCCTTTGTGATCATATGACTCGTGAAGGCGTGAGGTAGGAACTTGTGAGGACGAGAGGTCGGCCACACTCTCCTTCGAAGTTGTCAACTCACCATTTGAAGCCCAGTCTAAATAAGTAATGATGCAAAAACTTTCATGAAAAAAGAATACATGAAACTTTCTCTCAAAATTTGGAAATGTCTGGTAGATTTGTTTCTTTTCGGAAAATAATTTCATTTAATTTTGTGATTTATTGTTTTTAAAAGTTCTCAAACATCTTTATACGTTTATAGGTTTTACTAAACAGATATATTATTAATTTATATTTTAATTTATTTTCTTTTTTTTTACATGTGAATTGTATTATAAATAAAATAATGTGAAGAGAAAACGTTTTTTTAGTTAAGTAAATGTATACATAAAGGCTGACTAAAAGTAAATTGGTCCGCCCCTCGTGCGCCACTTGCCCGCCTGAAGCATTGGGAATCGAAAATCTTTAACAGAGGTTTGTTTACACATCTATAGAGAACAACTGGTGCATGTTTGACCAAAGTTGTCGATCGCGTTCAGATATAATGTCAAATGGAACTCGAAAGAAGAAAAAATATTGTGCACAAACACCTGGAAAATCCGGAGTGGTCCGGTTCCAAGATGGCTAAAGTGCTGAAGATGCCGAAAACAACCGTTTGTCGAGTGCTCAAAACCTACAAGGAAACCCTGAGTGTGGAAAGGAATCAGCGGACTTACGAAAAAACTGGAACCAAGGATCGTCAGCTGCGCAGCAAAGTGTTGTGGTGCGTTAAAGCCAATCCCGGTCTTTCGATCCGACATGTGGCCAGAAGGTACAACGCCATCTTTCAAACGGTCCGGAACATCCTTTCCAGGGAAGGATACAAGTCGTTCAAAGACAGTAAACATTCGAACCAGCACATGAAGCAGAATTTCGTGGCCAAAAAGCGTGCAAGGCTCTTGTACGACCGTGTTTTAACGAAACACAAGAGCTGTACTTTGATCGATTTCGAAACATACGTCAAACTCGATTTTAAGCCGCTTCCCGGTCAAAAGTTTTACATCGCGACTGGACGTAGAGATGTGCCGGGAGGATTCAGGTTCGTTTTCCAACAAGTTCGCGAAGAAGGCCATGATTTGGCAAGCGATTTGCAGTTGTGGCCTGAAAACTGCAACATTTGTCACATCCTCGACGATGACAGCCCAAATTTACATCGAAGAATGCCTGAAAAAACGTGTACACTAAGGTTTTTTTACACGTTTTTTTTTGCCCGGCTTTTTTTGCACGGATTCCGGAATTAACGTGGTTTTTTGCACGTTTTTTTCTAATCTAATTGCTAACTCCGAAATCCGTGTAACAAAAACCACGTTAATTCCGGCATCCGTGTAAAAAAACCGTGCTAATTCCGAAATAAAATTTAATTTTGAACAAACTGGAGAAAGAAATTTACCAATATTTTATCGCAATCGAGATGTGAAGATTTGTTTTTGGACGCACCATTAAAAATAAATGAGGGCGACCCGCTAAAACCACGAGGTAGGATCTCACCCCCGGACAAGTTACGAAAATACCTGAAGGGTTGTTTGAGTGACTACGACGGGAGATAAACCAGCCCGAGGCCGAAAATCTCGATAATTAAGGAATAATAATAATAATAATAATAATAACATTAAACCCCCGCACTAAATGTACCATGTACAAAGCGCTGATAAGACCGGTTGTTCTCTGGGGGGGGGGGGGGGGGGGGGTGGGGGGGGGGGCTACCGAGCGGGGGGGGAAAACTTTTGGGGGGGGGGGGGGGGGGGGGGTGGGGGGGGGGAAGGGGGGGCTGGAAGGATACGGTGGGCAGGGCATGTTGCGAGAATGCCGGACAACAACCCTGCAAAAATGGTGTTCGCCTCGAATCCGGCCGGTACAAGCGGGCACAGCGAGCACGATGGGCGGACCAGGTGCAACAGGATCTGGCGAGTGTGGGTCGTCAACGAGGTTGGAGAGAGGCAGCCATAGACCGAGTATATTGGCGAAATGTTGTAGATGAAGTCATATCGTAAATACGATGTATGGCTATTTAAATAAATAATAACATTAAAAATAGTTTCTTCTATGATAATTTTTTAGGCCTTTGTTTGACAGATTTGCAAAGGACCTTTTATCCGTATTCAAATGAATGTTTTGTGTTTATTTCTAAGAACGATCTATTAGAAATGTGTTTCGAGGCTTGTGAGGAAAATAAGTAGAGTGAAGATGAAGGAAACGATATTAATATGATTACTTGGACACGACATGTTGTTAAGTCATTAACCATTAATAGATCAATAGTCGCATCTTTTGAATTTCAAACAATGTGTACTTGTAACAACAATCATTGTGCAACTAGCGATTTGAAATTGGTTCACTGTTGTAGAACCCCTAGTTTCGAAATACACCTTGCAGTCTGCACCTTGCCATGCATTCTTGCGCTTTCCAGCACCTTTTGATACATGTATCTTTGTTTTTGTTTTGATTCGCTATGCTATTTAGACAGAATATTTGAGAGTGTATTGGTGTGCGTTACGGTCTTAGGGCGAATCATTAAGCTTGGGACCGAGCTTGGGACTGGTGTGCTAGTACCTCCTGAACCAAAAAAAAAAATTCGTTTTCTTCATGACCACCCGCTGCTTGTAAGCTCAACATGTCTGCAACAATAAGATATTTTCTTAATGTCAATGTCACTTGATGTCAATTTACAACTAAATAAGTAATCACAAACAATAACTAATAAACTTACTATGTTCAAATAGCATTCAACTTTAGTTTTATCGCATCTTGGAAACATACGACAGGAGTAGAAATTTTTCAACAGCAATTTTAATACTTTTGTTGGTTCTGGCAGCACTGCCGGGGCGAATACCGATTCGAAGGTCGACTACTAAAATGGCCTCACCTGTCGACTCAACATTTCTTGCGACTTGCTGAACTGTAAATTGACGGACAGACAGCGAGACGTCACCGGGACAAGAAATTGTCAAAAATCGCCATTGCTATTTACAATCTCTATTAAATTCCCGAAAAGGCCTGGTTAAAAGTTTAGAATTATTATAAAAACTACCTATAGTTATTTGAATTTGTTTTTCCTAACGTGCGTTAACAATTAGTTAGTGAATTTAACTGTAAGTACAGAAAATACTAGAAATTAAACACAAAAACCTATTCTTAACCTACAAATTCCCTTAGGATCGTGTGCAGTGTGAACTAAGATCTACCCGGCATTGATCGTTGGGAAGAAACCCGATTCATGTAAGTAAGGATGGATATTGTATCAGCATAAATATTAATTTATTCTTATTCTGTAGCCTTACAATCTCAAACAAAAAGGCAAACAATAACATTTTTCGCAGTATATGAGTAACTAAAACCCGAAAAATATAAAGGTTACGAACATATTTATAGAATCACTAATGTATTAGCTATGCTGCAACAATTCATGGAAAATCGCAAAAAAATGTAACAATTCTAAATTACTCTATTTCCCGTGAATTTTTTTTTCTGATTCGGGATTCCATAGATCAGGAATGGAATTAATGACAATGCATCAATTTAATTAGTATCAGAAAACCCAAATCTCGTAGAAAAATGAGAATCGGACATTTTTAATACCCTAATACTCAGCTCTTTTTGAACGCTGATATTTTCAGAAATTGTACCATTTTGTATACATGAACAATTCTTTAAATTAATTTCGTGAAACGAAAATCCGCATTGAGGAATTTCACCAAGTTATGGGATTTCACCACCATTTTATTCCCAAAATCGCAATCCCCCTGAAATTCGGCGCCAGTGGCAGCTGGTAAAAGATTATGAAAATCATGCATCCTATCCAATTTCTTAGAGTTTGTGTTTTGAATCTGCCCTCCTATGCTCCCCTTGCTGAACACGCACCTCAACTCGGTCGTTGGTGGAGGAACGACGACTGTTGTAAAATTATGTATTTATAGCTTAGGTACTAAGCGAATGTACTGCGGCAGAAGTAGCAGCAGCGAGAAAGAACTTTGTCATGACATCGACCGCTAGCAACCATAGATTGTTTGGATGCCCTCGCCTGCTCTGCAGCCTACGCTGAGAGCGAAATTATTTGTTTATGTTTATTCTTGAAAATTATTTATCGCATCTTGGTCATTCGTTTGTCCACCACCGCCACCGCCACCGCTTGGAACAGTCAGCTGGATCGATACAAACACACATTGGCGCCAACAGTGAATTTGGATGACAGAGAAAGTACTTAGTCATGAATCCATTTAGGTTAAGGAAAACCAATTTAACTTTCTATTTATTCTTTATTCCTAGCTGGGATGGTTGGTAAATGGAGATATAGTTATATAAAAAGGACCGCACACTGTCATCCTTGCTGCTGCTTCACTAATGGGACTGTCGGAAAATGTAGCGCTTCACTGAAAGTGGGTCAATTGACACTAACCGAGTGGGTTTTCGAGTCGGATGATGCTGTCGTTTTCAAACAACCCAGTATGGTATCATTTCCATAGACCTCATGGCAGATTGGTCCTTTACTCTGTGGATAAATATAGCGTATTCATTGAATAAGTGGTTAATGGAGTACCTGTTTCGAATGGCTCTACCACCCGGAAGACTCGTAAGGATGATTCATGATGGACTATCTAGAGCTTTAAGGCAAACAAGTAAATGGTGACACCATTCTCGTGAGGATTGTAGGGTTAGATATAGGGTTCACAAATTCATTACTTATACATAGCATATTCTATGACGAGCATCCAGAATCAAAACACTTGTGACTCACTTAGCTCATAGAATACCCGGTAGGAACGGTCAATGAAATTTATCTACAACAAAGTGAGATCATATATTCGTTTATATTCCGAACCCTTACCAGCGTGAAATTAGCTTAGCAAAGCGTTAGCGCACGTACGCTTGACGGAACGGCTCTTGATCCATGAGACCTCCCCTAGAGCTACTGAAAATACACACTGAATGAATAGCAATAAAACAGATTAATTTCCAAGCACTAACCCGTGAGTTTGTGGAAAAACTTAACGATCTAACCGCGAATCTTGTTCACACCGCTTTTGATTGCGAAAGTGAAACTCTGGATTAATTTGTTTTCCACTTACATCGTGATGCTCTTGAGGAAAACACGAATGCCAATCGAACCATCTTTCTTCCATTTCGTGCGAAACACGAACACGTATAATGCAACTTGAATCTATAAATGTGTTGTTTACTTACGACGGCCGGCTGAGGTGCTTCTATTGGCAATAAGCATATTGCTCTTAAAGCTGTGTTTTCACATCCGAGTGATCATCCGCTCTCCGGGAAACCAATCGAGAAATTAATCAATTGAATGGCAACCACTTCTTCCCATGCTCGGGTAGTTTCGTCTAACGTCGAACTTCACCGACATTTTACTACTTGCTTACGCTGGATGTTTTATGTTCCTGAGCGGAACCAGAAAAGCGTGCAGAAAGCATATTTTTATTAAACTCAGTTTTGTGCTCGGTGTAATTCGGATTGGCAGTGTGGAAGTCGTGTGTTTATGGTAATATATCCATGACTCATCGACCGCAACTGCTGGGCTGTTCGATGAATGCTTCCAGACGGCCGGTGCTTTGTTTTAGCTTGTTCCATGAATCAGCCATTTGAATTGTATCATGTGCTCGTTCGAGCGGTATGTTGTAAGTGTTGCTTTTGTTGTAGAAGTTTAAGGTCTGAAGGACGTGCTCAGCTGTGTGAGAAACTTGCAAAGATCATTGAAAAGAATGCCTTCAAGCTTGATGTGACGAATTGAGGTTTTATTTTCAAATTAATATAGGGTAACTGTTCCTACTTTAATCCTATTGCCCTTGTATTCATTCGATGTTGAATCAAGAGATAGGACCGCATATAAATGGATTGTTTTTTTTTTTATTGATTTCATGATAACAGCTACAAAATGAACAAACCAACCCACTCGGGGATCAATCCTTTGATTTCTAGTAGGATGAATTACGATGCCATGGGATTACTATGGGGATACGTACCTTATTAAGGGTTTGCTTCCTTATTCAATTCATCGCTTCGCAAGTCATACTTCTGGCAAGCTAATGATAGGAGCGCGAGATGTTTGTTTTCTTTGGTTTGATCTGTTGTTGAATGTAAACAAATATTATAACCAAATGAAATCAATCCGGTCGTGCTTAGATCTTTTGTTTCAAGTAGGATGAATATCGGAACAGTTACAGTATGATGTGCTTAGGTAAGCTTGATATTTTTCTGTGAAACAAAAAATCACAAATCAATTGCTCTAGGCCCTTAGGCATTTAGGCACACTTACTCAAACTTATCTTTCAGTTAGAATATCATATCGATATTATCGAAGTTCGTAATGTTTGTGATTATGCCGTGTATTCGTGTATAATGCCTTACAAATTAAGACCGTGATGTACCACTCGGTTGCTAGCCTGATCAAGAAATGTGTTTACATAGATGGATTAGATTAGATTAGATATCTTTATTAGAGAGACTTTCAGCTCTAAAATTTAGTCTAGCGTTTATCCCCACCTTTTTCTACGTGCTTTGCAGCTGAGCAATGATTCTATTGGAACAGCATTTTTCTCATATGATGAAGCGTACGAACAAAATCTACTAGATTTTGAACTAGGGGAAATAGCATTAATTTAATGAAAGACTTTGTTAACAGCTAAAATATCGATGCTTTAGCGCCATTTTGTTGTGATTTAATGGAAGGAGAATATACTCCCACCGTCGCACAAAAAAAAGACATGTGGCTACGTTGCATATGAGCCGGATAAAAGTTTTTTTTAAATAATATTTGAGTATCTTAAACCACGGAACATTTTACAGCGGTAGTTCGCGATTTTCCCCTAAGATTATAATGAAGATATAGCCTTGAAACACAATGCAGATGTTACCGCAAGTGATCGGAATTCCCATTTAATTTAAAGGGTGTCCCATAAAGTCTGCGCTCAAATAAACAATAACAACACGAGCTCGGTTCTTTGTGCAAATTTAATTTTTATTTCACTTTTCTGTTCTGTAAAATATTCTTCAACTGCTCAATGGCTCGTGGCATTACCGAATTCAATTTAATAGTACGCCAAGAAGCGCATTTTTCATATTGCTCACTACCCTCAGCGCAGACTGTTTGCCAACGATGTTGGGTACTTTTTTTTCAGTCAAAACAGAAGCCTCTGCTATAACATGTATCCGTTAATATGCCTTTGTCAGGGCCCAAAAAGTTTTGACAGGTCATACCTGTGGAAAGTTTGGAGAATTCATCTCCTAGTATGAGAGTTCGACTGTTGGGTTTGTACCGTACCCTTCGCATAATGCACTGATGCCAAATTCGGACACTTATGCTGCGGCAAGCTACCCGTAAGAATGTGGAACGGTACAGACAGCAACAAACCCAATTTAAACCCAAAAAGCGCCGCCAGGAAAAGGAGGAGTGCTAGGGGTTAGAAAAGCAGCACAATAAACGCGAAAGTTCGATCAGAAACTCAACACATCACGCAGAGGCTTCGTGCCGCGAGCTGAAATGTGTCGGAATAAGGATGTGAGTATTCTGACAAACGATTGTGAGGTGACCGAAAGATGGAAGCAGCACATCGATGAACATCCAAATGGAATACAGGAAGAGGACCATGACAGCCAAGGAAATGCCGTCGGCGATGCAGCACCCCCGACAATAGGTGAAGTTAAGGATGCCATCAAGCAACTGAAGAATAACAAATCGTTTGAAGGGATAGTATCGGAGCAGAACTTATCAAGATGGGCCCGGACAAGTTGGCCAATTGCCTGCATCGATTGATAATCAGGGTTTGGGATACCGAACAGCTGCCGAAGGAATTATTGATGGACTCACATTGGACATTGGACTCACGAAGATTGGTCCAAAGTAAATTCAATTTGTTTTTCTCGCACACCTTTCAACCACAGAAACAATGTTCGGTACCAAGTTCCGACTATAAAGCATGGCGGAGGTTATGTGATGGTATGGGGTTGTTTTTCCAACAAAGGACCAAAGACCATTGATACGTATCAACGGCATCATGGACACAAGCTGGATATTTTAAAAAATCACATGTTGTCGTTCGCCAGAAAGCAAAAGCCGAGGAATTGGATTTTTCAACAAATCAATGACAAAAAAATTATTTGAAGCTGCTGTAGGAATATTTTAAGAAGGCCAAAATTAAGGCTATGGATTGGCCAAGTCAAAGTCCAGATCTGAATCCCATTGAGCGCTTGACGGAAGAGCTCGACAAACGTGCACAAGCACAACACTTCTCTAATTTGAAGACATTTTTGAACGGTGCTCAGGAAGAATGGAATGAAATACCATCGCATCGAATTCCCAATCTTGTCTCATCGATGCAGCACAGATTACAGGCTGTTATCCAATCAAAGGGCTTCGCTACAAAGTACTGAAGCCTACCGCCCTTCAATTACTCAAACCATTTCGAGCTGGAAATGGACGTAAAATCGAACAACCAACGAGCGGAACCGCAGTTCAAATAATAGATCAATTCAGGTCTACCAAATAAAATAATTGGAATAACAAATTGATGATTCCAGAACATGGGGAGCAAGCACTGCTTCATGTATTCAGTTCTAGGCCACTCTTCGAACGAAAAAAAAACAATTCTATGGGAAATGCTTGTGATGCCGCGAAAGCACAGAAGAGAAAGTCGACGAAGAGAGTCAATCAATAACAAAAGGCCTTTTTCAAATGTTAAACGTTATCTGGAAACAACAGTGGCATATAAAAATCATTCTTAAGCTTTCTGTACACACTATACATAATTCTGAGATGCTTTTTAAGGTCGACAAATTGTGCAGATAAATACAGTCGTATGATTTTTTCAGGACCGTGAAAGCCGGCTTCAAAACCATTGCTAACTCTTTAATGTTCATGATTGATGAACGTGCATATATGTTTCTCTAGCTGGTTTCATGTTTACAGGTTTTACAATTGAATGTATATGTTTTTACTACACGTAAATCTTTTATTTTGAAGTTTATTTTTTATTTTTTATTTTTAAGATATTTAAGATTGTAGAATTTAAGATATTTTAAAAAAGTAGTCGTCGAAAATGCCTTAATACAGTCTTCTTCGTGTACGCATCAGTTAATACGTACACCACTATATGAATATAAATGGATGTGTGCAGTGATAGAGAACTCGTTTAAGTCACAGTAACTTTTATTCTGTAAAATGGCGTCGAATCAAAAACGCATACGCGAACTAATTTTGCACAAAATCGTGGAAATTTTCGGATATGTCGCACGGCGATGTTGCAAAGTCGTTGAATATCGCAAGATTTACGGTTACTAAGTGCTAAAAACCAGCAGCAGCATCGTTTAGTGTTGAAGAAAATGGGGTCCGGGGAAAACCCTGTTTTTGGTTTTGGGGGGGGGAGAAGGGGGGGGTGAAAAAAATAAATAAAAAAAAAAAAAAAATAGTGGGTGGGGGGGGGGGCCGTCCCTTGTTTGGTGGGGGGGGGTAACACCGGGGGGGGGGGGGGTTGGGTTCCGGGTGGGGGGTGGGGGTTTTGTGCGTGAGTGTAATGTTGTTTTTTGTCCATACTTATTAATAAAAAAAAGTTTGGTGCTATTTTTATAGTGGGGGGTTGTTATATAGTAGTGGGAGGAAAGATTTGATAATAAAAAAAAGAAAAAAAAAAGAGAAAAGGGAGGGGGGAGGGGTGGGTCCATACACTCTGTCCAGTTAGCTTAGGACCACCCGATATTTTCTTCATAGATGAAGAATAAATTTATGTTTTGAGCATACCTCATTATATTATGTTTGTATTAGTGAACGCAGTATAATGAAGTGGTGGTGACAGATGTACTCCAGGATCTGTGTTTATTCAGTCATAAACATGATTTTCGGTGTCCAGTTAAGTTAGAACCACTTGCTTTCTTCGTGAGTTTTGAGTTTCTGGTGGCGCTAAAAATCATAATGTCGAGGGGAAAGGCATTCCAATAAGGAAAAAGGTGAAATTAAAGCATCCGGGAAAAAGTCGAAATTAGAGAAATAGCTCGACTCGGTCGATCGCATCATGTGGTGATCAATTATTTGAAAATCCAGTAGGATATGGTCCAATTGTGATGCAGCCTCGCAGATCGAAGCTTTCAATATAAAAGACAAACGTAGGATTGTTAGAATCGCTTCGCATTCTTTAAAATCGCTGCGTCAGATCAAGCAGGAACTCAATTTGAATGTTTCCCGGGAGACTGTTCGTCAGGTTTCGATCAGAAGTCCGTTATTTAAACAAGCTAAAAAGGCAAAAGCTCCAAATCTGACTCCAGCTCACATCGAAAAACGCTTGAACTTAGCGCGGAACAATATAACGATTTATATTGGGAGTGGATACGGTAAGTTATCAGCCTGACCCCTGATGCTGTGCATTTTAAATTGTGTATATTGCATGCATTGAACAGCTATCCTTAATGCTTTTTATTTTGGCGCAGACGATCTTCAGCGACGGCCCCGATGGTTTTAATGGATACTGGCGTGATTTAAAGAAGAATGAACCATATTTTTCGACCCGGAACTTTGGAGGAGGTTCTTGTATGACATGAATCGGTTTTTCTGCATCCGGTAAACTCGAAATCGCCTTCACGTCGTCCAAGATGAACAGCAAGGACTACATCACGGTGCTGGAAACACGTCTGCTACTTTGCATGCGTAGATTTCGGCGAAAAGGTTTTTGAGGGTGGGAAAAAAAAAAAAAAGGGGGGGAAAAAAGTGTGGCGGGCCGTAACCGGGAAAACTCTGGGGAGGGCGCGTTTGGGGGGGGGAAGCAGGAGGAGGAGAGGGTAGTGTTGGGGGGGGGGGGAAAATGGGGTGTTTTTATATTTTAAAAAAGGAAAGATGGAAGGGGGAAAAAAAAAAAAAAAAAAGTATTAAGTAATTTGAAAAAATAATAAAAATAAAATGAAAAAAATGCACTAAAAAAAAAATAAAATTTTTAATTTTTAAATGTTGTTTGAATTTTCTCAAAAATATAGGGAGTAGGTATTGCTCCAAATCGTAATAATACGCAGCTCGGAAATTATATGATACTATGTTGAAGGAGTGCAACTGCTTGATCATGGACGACGAAACATACTGCAAAGCTGATTCATAGCAGATTTCGGGACTAGAGTTTTATATTTCGTTTCAAAGAGGAAATATTGCTGAACATTTTAAGCAAAAAAAAAACTGTCAAAGTTCCCAAAAAAATGACTCGCACCATAAATGGAAAAATTAACGTGGAAGAATGTCTTGATAAACGACTATTGCCATGCATTCGGAAACATAACGGTTCGGTGCTGTTCTGGCCTGACCTGACATCTTGCCAACATGGAAAAATAGCTCAAAATTGGTTCATTACTAATAATGTAAACATTGTCCCAAAGGAGTGCAATCCACCAAATTTGCCTGAACTCCGTCCGATCGAACTGTATTGGGCTTTAATTAAAAGGAATCTTCGAAATAGCGATTGATGAGAAAAATCGTATGACACTGAATCTAATTCCATTTCGTTACCGACTTTCAAAAAAAAAAAATCTGAAACAGGTAATATGTCTTAAACAACACTAGACCTTTTGATGTTTTGTGAAGTGTTATAGATATACCATAACAGCTTAAAATTGATAAGAATTCGTTTCAACTATTGGTACCCCACTCCCAATTCATAAATCGATCATCAACCGATCATTAACTGAATTGATTTCGATAATCAAGCGATCATTATCGAGTCTGCTTACAAGTGCTTTCATCATAATCGATTATCCACCGAATTCCCATCTCAAATCGCCTATGGAAGCTCAAATCAAATCGAAAAATGATATAATCTCATTGCCTACCTCCACTGGATACCAAAGCCGCACTTGTTCACTCTTGTAATAAGCCATTTTCTCCAATAAAGATACTACATACTCTATTAAGCAGCCGACGGCACATCGTGTTTAATTTCGACCCACATTCTGCCCAATCTGTTTCGGTTACACACACTGAACTGGCAATTTTGCCGAAACATGGCAAAATGAGGTCGAACTCCATCTTAACTCGCATTTTTGTTTACGTTCCATTACAGCGAGCGAGCGAGCGGCTAAGACGATCGCGTTACATATTCGAGGTGATGACAATGCCCGACAGCAAACTGTCGTCTGCCAAGGTTTCGGGGAAATTAATGACCTTCGAATTCCGCGTTCGAACGGTTCGAGCCGAAGTAAACAGCATTGATTGAATTTTCCCAATTCTTAACCAAGAACGCCGAGGTCGGTTTTCGGTGCATCGTACCGTTTGCCGTGCGCTGGTGTTGCACCGCGACAGATGCAATCCACCGCGTGATGCATAGGAAGACAACTGTCTCCTCTGCCGAGTCGTTTGAATCAACGCTATTTATAGTAACGTTATATGCTAGAGATGCAGAGGCGACTAAATGCACGGGATGGAAGGGAAGTGTTTGTGAATCATTTCCCGCACGAAAAAGCTATGAAGTTTTCTCAATCTAAGATTAGACTGTATAAGGTAAGTGCACTCCGAAAGAGGAACATTGGTTCACGACTGGCTCAGAAGACCGCTGCATTCCGTATGCTGACTGCAATATGGGCGTAGGCGTTTCTTGCATCAGTCGATAACATCATTCGTCGTCAATCTAAGTCCAAATTTCGAAACGGCTTCTGGATAGCAACAGAGGAAAACGCAATCGAAAGATGTTCAATTGAACCTATAAATTATCATACCGATAAGCAACCGCGAGTTGACTTGCGAAGTACTTATAGGGGGTCCAGAGCTGTTAAGTGCTCAGGAGTGGTGTAAGAGGTAATGCTAACGATAATAACTTTGGCCAGTAATCGTCCCATCAATGGCAGTCGTAATAAATCAATAACACCAGAAGCTCGCCATCGCCATAAAGACGCCACAAAGAAATCGTTCTGCCGGACGAATAGCGACATGAATTACGAAGGTGACACGTAAACACACTCATTACCTGGTTGCAGTCGAAATTAAAAACACCAATTTTGGGCAAATTCGCACCGAAAATCGCATGAAGCTCAAGGTCACGGCCGACATCTGCTGAAAGATTTTCTAAAACCATCCACCTTCTCCTTTTGCATTCTTCATTCTACCCACACGAAAGCAAGCTAGTTATTCAATTAGCTCACTACGCGCCATAATTGAATAATTCGATTTAATGCCTGCATTAGAGTAAACAACCGGACAACAAAGCCGGTCCGGATCAGTCAGTCACAACAGCCTGCTCTCCCCGGCCACAACTGCACACCAACCGGCGCGTGGATTCGCTGAGCCCGGAGCCAAATAGCGGGGGAGCATTTATAATTCACATCATAAGCAACATATCCCTCCAACAGCTCGGATGCTTTGCTCCGCACTGCTAGCGAGCATGGCAAAAAGTGTTAAATTGAATTTAAAATTCATTCCATGAAAGAAGGGTGCAAAAAAGCCGAGCAGCATCAGCGTCATCATTATGTTTTTCAATGCACTGCGCTATGCAGCACGTGCGCGCATTAAACAAAATATAACACGCGTTTCTGCACGGGATGTGATGGGCCACATGGTGGACTTGAAATTATCCGAGATTGAGGAAAACAGTCGTGAATTCAACCATAAACGTCAGTGCGATGCATTTTAGTTGATTTTTGGATGTTCGTGACAATGTTCTAGTTTCTGTTTGTATCCTAAGGTGGCGGAAGTTAGAGTAAGTTCTTGCGATAATTACTTTTTAATTGATGGATTTCTAACATTGAATGTGAGGTACACTTCCAATCGTCTCTTGCATTTATATTAGGACCATAGAAACATAAAACTTCGAGATCTGATGTTATTTTGATTTTGTTATTATTATTTAATTTAAATGGTTTTTTTAATCGAATTTCAAAAACCGACATAGCGAAATCGTTTCATTATAATTGATGATATTTCATTGGGGTGGTTCTTCCATTAGGGTGGGTTTTTCAGTCAAAATAATTTTCTGAATATTTTAAATTTTTGACTCAAAGAACCACTCTATGAAATATCACACACCAATTATAAAGTGATGTTCAGGGTAATACACCAAGAATTAAAATGCAATAATGAATATTCCCGAGCAATTTCATCAATTGCTCCGTTAATTAATCTGAACACGAAAATTTTTAAAGTTCCAGAAAATTCGAAATTTTGATCGATTAGAGGCACCCCTATACCATGTCCGATCGAGCCCAAAACAGGCATAGGGGCATATTTTGGGCTAAAGAAACGTTTGCGCAATGTCGGTTTTTGAAATCCGATGAAATATTTTTTTTCATCATCTGAATATATTCTAAGAGAAAAAAGTTTTATTCACTTTTAAGGTATTTGGCTTCGAAAACCAAATGTAGAGTTTCAATTTTTCCTAAGGTCCTCCCTTGGGAAAATTTGCATGGGTAAACGTGTCAAAACTTTGATTAGAGGCACCCCTACACCATGTCCGATCGAGCTCAAATTTAGCATAGGGTCATATTTTGGGGTAATGACACTTGTGAGCAATGTCCTCTTAAGTAGACATCTAATCAACATTTCCTTCCCGTCCTTTGCTGATCATAAGGACCTGACCAGGTGTTGTGCAAAGAGATCGACAGATGAAGAGCCTGTCTTACCCAAGGCAGCTCTTCTGGCGCTTCCATCGTCTCTACAACAGCCAACCCAGGATTATGTAAGGTCGGAAAATGCTATGCTATGCTATGACATGTTAGGTCCAGATGCTCGATTAATATTTGCATAATGAACCAAAAAGGATGCTTCGGTTTAAGATCTTTTTTGAAATGTGTTTGATAAAAATTTTGATGATGACTGATTAAATAATGAAACATAAAGTTGTATATTAAAGTAACGCAATGTTGTCGCAGCAATCCAAGAAATCTGACAAGTTCTGTTTCTTTCACTACCCGTTCTTATATTTTCAAACATTCTTCTCTTTTCAGAGAGCGAGTAACGGCGCTATAACCATAAGCCATAGGGAGCTAGGACTATAGTTAATGCTAAAGTCCCAACCGTTTGAAGTGAAATGGAGCATCATTTAACCTTTTTAGACTAGATTTTTGAATAAATTTTTGCTATATACTCCAAACAGGGCATTCTGTTCAACTATACTCTCCGACTATTAATTTCCTTTTTTCTTTGATATCTACTGAAGGCTACGTGGGTTCCCCGTGTCTTCTTAAGGTAGATACCAAATCCTCCCTATCACCAACGGTTGCATGGACGTGGCCAGGTGAGCGATCGAGGAGTGTCTTCATGGAGATTATTGCGTGAAGAAACGTATCAATAACCGTAATCAGCTTTCGTTTCATGGTGGCATGCAAACGTCAATACTAATGATACTTGTGTGCAATGTCCTTTTTCGAAATTCGTAAATGTCATTTTTATTGACACTCCACACTTAATGGATATGGATTTGAAATGGTCGAACAGGACTCGGATTATCGTAAAACGAGCAATTCTTGTATTGACATTTGCCTATATATGCTTTTCCTATACGCCTTTAACTAATTTTATTGCATATGCAGTTGGGTGGCTGACTGTTGATATGTAAAAACGTAAACTTGACCACATCAAGCGAGAACAACTTTTTTCTAATCCCATTGAAGTCCCAGACAACAGCGCTTTATTTGGGGACGATTGATTGTATCCTTGTTTTGCTGATTACATTTTAAATTTGTATAAAAATTAGTATGTGGAAACGTACTTTTTTGTAACTTCTATCGTAAGGACCGTAGTTTTTCTTGTACCTGTCAAATAATAATACAAAAGTATAGTGCAGGATGTACCTAACAACTTTGCTCAAAGATGCATGGTTCGTTTTAGAATGTGCCTAATAAAAATTATAGCTACGAAATACGAAAATATTTTTTGCAGCAAACACTGTCGATAATCAATGGAAGCCAAATTTCAATCTGAAGTAACATAGGCCTTTTTTTTGTACGTTCAGATGAATTATTCATAAACATTTGCTCAGTTTAATGAATGTAATTGGAAGGGGGATATATTACACCCTCCCCCTCCCTATCATTCAATTCATATGCATGGAAGTAAAGTTTCAAACTGACAATATTAGTGTTTCTTTGTCGAGTTGGTATGTTCAGATATGGTAATCTAATACATTTGCCCAATCACATATGCCAAGTTTTATATGGAGGAGTAGGTAGCATACTACATATATTCCCCTACACCCTCAACATCAAAGCTTCCCATTATGAAGTTTGTATGTGCCGCCATATCTCGCAGTCTGCGAGGGATCCGAAAGGCGCCTTCTACTTGATCGATCCACCTTGCTCGTTGCACGCCTATTTTTCTCATGCTCGTCGGTTCGTTTTAGAGAATCATTTTAACTAGGTTGTGGTTCGACATTCTCACGACATGCCCAGCCCACCGTAGTCGACCAATTTTTGCGATGTGAACAATGAAAACCATCTTCTCCCAGCAAATGATGCAATTCGTGTTTCATTCGCTTCCTCCACGTTCCTTCTTCCATCTACACTCCACCGTAGATCGTATCCAACACCTTCCGTTCAAAGACACCAAGGACGTGTTGGCCCTCCACGAGCAGTGTCAATGATTCGTGGCCATAGTGGACTACCGGTTTAATTAATGTATTGTAGATGGTCAATTTTGTGGTTCGGAGAACTTTGTTCTACCACTAGGCACGATTGCTAGCTATAATTCGTTTTTGTATCTCTCTGCTGGTGTAGTTATCGGCTGTTATTAATGAGCCCATTTACACGAATTAATCTACTGCCTCTATTTCATCACCGTCGATCTGAACTCGTGGTGGAAGGCTAACATTGTCTTCTCGAGAGCCTCTGTATTTTGTATTTTGTTTTCAACGCATAACACAACCAACACCTCGCTTAGCGCCCAGGGACAAGGAAAAAAAAAAAGGGGGGCTCCGAAAGCGCCCCCCCAACCAAACAAAAAAACAAACCAACCACAACACGCGCCCGCGGAGCAAAAAAAAACGGCCCGAACACCCTATTGCCCACCAGTTGAGTTGTAGCGGTATGATAATAAGCCATTTATGATGAGTAAACTTCGGAGTGATAAAGTAACCATTCGAATAACACGCAGTAGTAAGTTCATCGTTCTTAATTGGTGAACTCACAACCAGAGGGAACGTTGTTCATGAGCTTCACTCATTACAATGTTCATCCTCTCACTAGGCGCGCATATTTCTCATTTTGAACTTTTAATCTGAATCCGTTGGGTTGAGCATTATCTCCCAGTAGGATTACTTGTCGTCGGGAATTTAATAATAAGAAAAAAACCTCAACTTAAAGATTGGAATGAGCTAGTTAGATGGGGAATGCTTGGGAGGAAAGAAGATAGCATCTCCTATCAACTCCGAAGGTAATCGGAGATCGCCTTTTGATAAGTTCGTTTTCCAATATCCGGAACGAAGAATGCATTCAGTGGCCTTTCTGGGGAAATGAAAATTCTTTCTCGTCCACTTCAATCTGATCCGTGGAAGAGGCAGGACTGTGAAGGTTCTTTTATATAGTCACGCGGTGTGTTTGTTCAGGTAGTTAGAACGTGAATTATGTCCTAAAGTCAGTGTAATTAATTGTGCGTTTTATTCTATAGTAGGTGTAGCGTATGCAAATAGCTAGGCCAGTGCGGTAATAAATCTGTGCGATAGAAAAAAGGAGGTAACTATCTTAAAAATAGCCAGTACTTAAGAACATGCGCTCATAGATTCGAACAGTCGTTCGGCGGCTTTGATTTCCCACTAGCGAAGCCAACTCCCGCTCGGCACACCGCGCCTATTTTTCCTATAGAGTACCACTATCCTGACCCCACGTGTCGGTGTTGAAAGTCCTAACCTTGGCCAGGGTTAGAAGGGAGCCGCGCCGCCAATATCGCGCTCCAATAGAGCAGTTTTCCCGCCCATCGGAAAACCAACATTGTCGGCATAGTCGAAACTGCCATTGTATTCCGTGAAGCCAGCGTCGCAGGGGCGACGAAACAAGCGTGAGGAGCAGTCGGTAAGGCAGAACCAAACCGAATGAAACCGTGAGTAACCGAACAAATGTCCGCATGCATGCGTCGAACGTGAAATAGAGCACCATTCTAAAGATAGCACGATAGTTAAAATCCGCACAGTTAGGTAGAGAGAAAAGAGAAAGATGAGAGAACAGAATTAAGTTGAGGGTACCCGAATAGGAATAAATATGTGAAATAAATCTTCGTCGTTTCCAATTCCGTCAAATATATGTTTTTTGATTAATGTTAAATAATCTTTGTTTAATTGTTAGGTAGAGTTTTCGTATAATGAGTGCACTGTTTTGAAGAGATTTTTCACGTTTATTCGTTGTAGTTGTTGTAGATTTCGTGTTTGTACTCCAAGTTGGACTGCTTGGGAATCTCAGTCCACTTTGCAGTTTTGTCCTGAAGCGTTCGTTGTAGTGGGCAGGATAATTTGTCCAGTGATGATAAAAGGTCACTGCAGTGCATTCGCTTCATAAAAGGTCGATCTGCGGTTAGCCTTTGTTTGTTGGGAGATGATGGTTTGAGTAGTTTCAAGTTTTCGCGTCTACTAGCTTGTTCCAATCCTTTGTGTAAGACTGAACTCGCCCTGGGGTTAGAGTTTGCCGGGCATCCCAAAACGACAAGTGGTCCTCTAACGAGGTGGCGCATAAGCCATTTGTTTGCTAGAACAAGTTACGGAAACGCCCTAGTAGACCAGTTTGAGTTAGCCGACTTGGGGCCGGCTACAAATTGTGTCGTTAGCTGATTTGAAATCGGTGAAAAGATGACGTGTGGGCATTTTAAATTCGCGACAGTTCTTCAGCACTTGCTGAATCGCGAAAATCGGGTTGGGGGGGAACCGGGAACCGGGTGGGTTGCCCCAAGAACCCCTTTGGAATGGGGGAAGAGGGGGAAAAAATTGGGGGGAGGAAATGGGGGGCAGGCGCAGGGGGGGGAGCCGTGGCCATTGTTTGAAGGGGGGGCACTCGATACCTCCATGCAGGGTGGTGGGGCTTTTTTTTTATATTGTGACGGGGGCCGGGCGGCCGATGTGTTTGTAGTGGGGGGGGGGGGCCCCGGGGGGGGAATCCTGTCATCTTCTGTGCATTTCTCTAGATTAATTGTCTTCAAGGTGTTCGTCAAAGTACCATATTTTTCTTGTGCACTGTGTAAGTGGTGAAGACGCTTTTGAATTAAGAAAGAAAGATATCTGCGATATCTGGGATTGAATCAATTTCATTTGAAGAATTTGAATTCATTTTTTGTAATTTGATTGGTAGAAGTGGTAGGGAAGAGGAAAAACATCGATTCCTTCTTGAAGAATAAAAAATATACACACTCTCAAAGACTTGTAACAAGCCAAGTCTTCCTGTGGGATTTCTCAATTTTTTATGAATTTTCTCCAGAAATTTCAATAGTATTTCTTCAGTACATTTTAAAAAGCTTCCTGTAGGCTCCATGTAGATATTTTAGATAGTTCTTCTAAATCTTCTATTGCAATGAACTTCAAATTTTCTTAGAGACGTATTTATCAGATCTTCTTATAGTATTTTCATATCAATTCTCAAAATTTTAATTCGTTTGGTTTGAAACTGACTCTGCACAATCAGTTTGAAATTTGTATGGGAATTACTACGGGAAACCTCATTTTTTTTTCATCTGCTGTTGTATTGGTATACCTGGCACGTGGAATAGAGCGCAAAAGTCATGGTTACTATTCAACCCGGCATAATTTAGTGTTGTTGACCGAGATCTTAAATAATAAATAACTTTTGTATTTAATGTTTTACTCAAAAACCATTTTCGGCAAATTAATAGCCGATAAATTTGAACTGCTACATTACTTCAATAGTCATTATTGCGTTGCACACGAAACTGTATTGGACGACCGCTCGTCGCTTGGTTTACATTGTGTCTTGGCTGTTAGTGGATATATGTGTTACTTTTGTAATCGAGTGTTATCCGGAAAAAATGATCTCGAACAGAAACGTAGTGGTTGTCTTGTTCCGAGCTGGAAAACGGCAGAAGGACATAGTTCGTGAGCTGTCCGATTTACGTGTGGCAAGATGTTTTGTACACCGTACAGTCAAAAGATACCTGGAGGCCGGAAGTACCGAAAAACTGTATGGTGGGGGACGTCGAGCTATTGTGGCAGGTGCGATCGTCAAGAGGCGCCTTAAAAGAAATCCTCGATGTACACAGAAAAAAATAATTAATTTTTCTCCTTGTTTGATTTCAAGCCAAAGGAAGCGTAAACAACTAAATTGTTTGCAATGTTTCATACGTCATACAAAAATGTATGCAATCTTCCATACAAGAGACTCCATTCAGGCGTTATCTGACCTAAATTTACAAGAAATATCCGATTAATTTGAGCCAAATCTAGCAATCCCTTTACGTGCATTAGATAACGCAGAAAATTAAATGTTTCTTTCAAACCGTGTAGTGCCACTAACTTAGCGGAGGATCTCAACGTATCGGATCGAAGTCTCCGTCGGATCCTGAAAGATTAACTTCAGACCAAGCCCTACAAGATTCAGAACGTTCAAGACCTTTCGGTGAGGCAGAAACAAGAGCGGGTCAAAAGAGCGAAGGCGCTGCTGAAGAGGGCCACGGACGGAAGGCTGGAGAATATCGTGTTTACCGACGAGCAACTCTCAACCGTACAGCAGTTCGTGAATAGCAGAACGACAGAGTGTGGCAGCCAGAAAGATCACGAACCCATGCCGACGTGCTGACGGCCACCAGGCGACACAAACCAGCATCGTTAATGGTTTGGGCCGGAGTCCACAGTGATGGCCGGACTCCGCTGGTTTTTGTCCCTGAAAGAGTGAAGAACAATAAAAATACATATCGGGAACTAGTTCTACAGAACGTCGTCGAACCGTGCGCACGTCGTCATGTTGGTTCCGGGGTTTGGGTTTTACAACAGGACTCCGCGACGGCTCACAAAGCGAAGAAAACCCAACTCTGGATTGCGGAACCTTTTCCATGGTTCATTTCGAACTCAGAGTAGCCGGCGAGTAGTCTGGAGTATGTTCGAGGCCGAAGTCTTCTTTAAAAACATGAAGGTGTGGAAGTCCTGAAAAGACATCTGGCGGCAGCCTAGAATAAATACCACAAGAGCACCTGCGGACATCGTACGATGTGTTCCTCGATCGTCTGCGGCGAGTGGTTAAACGTAAGGGCGTACAAGTTGAACTTGACCAGTGAATTTTCAAAATGTGATTTGTTTTCAAATGAAGTTGAATGAATTTGAAATAAAATGTTTTTGTTATGATCAATTTATTTGTTTGTTTCAATGTAGCATTTCAATTGCCGGACCATGTAGATTATTTTATCAAAAGCATTTCGGAAAAGGCTAGAAGATCATAAAGGGAAGGAAATGGCTATGCATCAATTTCCATGTATACTTCTAATGACCTATGCATTATAAGTTTCTTCTCAAATGTGCTCAATTTTCAAGAGGCTGTTCAGAACTCAAATTTCAAGAGGCTATTCAGCGATTTGAAATCGTTAAAGCTTAAGGGAGCGATTTTTTCAAATTTGCATCAGTCTAGAATACATCCTGAGCAAGAATGAAAAAGCAATGCACAGATTCGTTTGGAAATAACGAGACGCTTCTGATTTAAGGCGTCGCTGAAGTGGGTCAAAATGGGCGTCAGTAGAAATAATTTTAGCGTTCAGAATCATAACGGCCTATCTGCATTGAGCGATGCTTTCCATCGATTCCATCGAATAAAATTTTACCCAACCAAGATATTGTTAAAAGAGAAAATCGATGAAGAGGATCGATGCAATGTTTTGATCGTTGTATTCGTTATTCACTTGGGCATAAAGAGCTTTGGATTGATCCGTGCGATAGCTATTAATGTCGATCGCATCGGAAGGGTTTCCGATAACATTTGGCACAAATTGTTCAATAGTAAAAATCAAAATGATGGCCAAAGTCCTGCGAGATTGTGAATTGCATGCTCCAAGTGAATGCCAGCAAGAAATTTGTTTTTTTTTCCCGTCGGCCTATTTCCTCACCAGGTGAAAATCACCGACGCCAGGAAGACGACTCCACCACCTGGACTTCCCTTCCGAAGGAAGACGTGACGAGATTTTTTCGCCTCAGAAAAACCACCGACGTCGACTGGGATTGAACCCAGACTAAGTAGCAGTCATGCTTACCACTGCACCACCGACGCCGGCAGCAAGAAAGTTGATATTATCGATGAAATTTTCTTTACCAAATTCTAAACATTTGTTTTGAGAAGTTATAGAGCAGTTCGGTTTAACCAAGTTTCCAATACTTTATACTTTATTCCATTTGGACGTTCTCCTGGAGACTTATCTTGGATTCTATCTTAAATTGTGCTAATAAAACACAAAATATAATCATGTTTAGCGAGAATGTATTTTTTAAATCATCTGAATTTAATGTTCATTGAATTTTTGAAAAAGTATTGATGAAAATGTTAGCAAGAAATTGCCGGAATACCTGCTTATTAAAACACAGACCAGATTGCTTGATAAAAATCTGTAGTTCTCTGACAACTAAACTCACAAATTAGCAAATTTCGCATATTGTTCCACTGAAGTATATCAAATCAACCACGCAATAAAACCGGCAGGCAAACGGTAGTTCACCTATAACATCATCGATTCAAACCGACAAAACCGCAATCTCAACAATTCCAATCCATTTGGTAATGCAACCATTCTTCGCACAATTATTTCAACCCTTCACTAGGCCGCCGCGAGTTGCAACTCTAATCTGAATTGATTGGATCTGTCCTCCAAAGTCGGCAAAATGACGCATAGCCACAAACGGTTTCAGCTCTGTGTAGTGCTATGTGAGGTATGCTTCGGGGGATTGCTCGACCCGTATGTGTTGTAGCATACGTTGCAAAATCAACACCACAGTATCAACGTACAAATGGACTTTTCACCTCCCCCCTTCGGCATGTTGGGTTGAATATTACTTTGACATTGAAGGCAATTATTATCATAACCCCCTTCGGTCAGCCAAGCGATTGCCCGACAGACAGACATATAAAGTGAGACAATGTCAGTCAAAGCGTACAACATAAAACCGACAAAAAAAAAAACGAGCAGCGCCTCTCGCCGACCAGACAAACACACTCGATTTGTCATTCATTTCAGCTGGTTAGGTTAATTGGAACAGTTTCTGTTATGTTTTGGCGAGGGGAGTGAGGTCGTGCGATTCTGATTGCTATCTCGTGATTTCATATGCGTGCCAAACACACAATTTCTCATTTCGTTTGCATTTTTGTTTCATCATCAGTCCCAAGAGGCAACGCAGGTTCTTCAAACAAATTTCTGTCAATCCTTTAATGCGTGCGGGTAGGCACTTCCGACATCCAGACATTTAGTCGGTGACCGACCTCATCGTCGAGCGTGAATGTGTGACTACAGGTTAAACTGTTTGCGTGTATATTAGAGAGGAAATAAGCTTCTACGGCAACAGGCTAGGACATTATTCTGATAGATTTGCATACTTCAATGGAACATTTGATAGTCATGTCTAGAGTAAGTAGGTTGTTCCACAGAATAAATGTCTGGTATTTTCCGAATGTGAACAATTGTGGTGAATGTTGGCTTGAATAATTTCAAATAATGGGTTTAGGTAACCGTATCACTTAATTATTTCTACAATGCCGAAACTGAAAGCTCAAGCCGATTTCGTTTCCATGAAAAGCCACGAACAAAGGGTACAAAATACAAGAAGGGAAAGCAATCTTTAAAAGCTTTTTTTTCTGAGGTGTAAGAAGACTCTTATGTTTTATGCAGTATGCCCTGAATAATTGTGTATCGGGCGTTTTACAGATTTTTTTATCATTTCATTTTCTTGCCATTTTTTGCTAACAGCCGTGCGTTTAGAACCAACTCATAGAAAGTTGGCCTCCGGTGAGATTCATTCTTTGATTTTATATCAAAAATTTTCTATGAAAATAACGGTCATTTGAATTGCCAATTCCTTTTTTTTTTTTTTTTTGAAGGCACAAATCTAAGATACTACGAAGATTTGCCAAACTATGATAACATTTTTGCTATACTGCAGCATACGAGGCATTAAAGTTTGGCATGTGAAATATTTGTGATATTTTAGATTTGAGCCTTCAAAAACGCGAAATGGCGATGCAAATTGGCCATGATGGCAGACATTTGTGTATTCTTTCGCCCTTCATCTTAAGTTTTTGATAAAATTAAATTCTGAAGCAATTTTTTGGTGAATACATGGGATTATTTTAAGGATATATCCAAAAAAGGATCCATTTCATGCTAGTACTATGATAAGTACTAGGTATTTCGAGGAAATTATTCTATTTGTATATCCCCAAATTTTACACATGGTTCTCAGTGTTCAAACATGTTTTTGGCTTTATGGTTACCCTAACGGGTATTTTAGCTTAAGAGAATTTTCGCTCAACTAATCAAAACGGCAAAGTGACAATGAGAGATTCTATGCTCTCTCGTTCTCTTTCTTTAAATCAAGCGCTTTCATGAATCTTACCAGTCATTTTTTCTACATACTGTTAGATTGTCGGACAGGGCAGCATGTTATGGAAAGTCATGATCTTTAGAAAATGTTTAAATGACTGCGTTAATAATGATAGAGAAAGGAAACAAAGACACTATCTCATTGTAAATTAGGACCTTTTAAAAAGTTAAGCGAGAACACAAATGCTACAAAATGGCTATGAAATCTCGTAAAAACTACAATGGCGTCTAATTGACTAAATTAACCTGGTCATCCAACAGGTAAAAAGTTCTGTTTAATCAACAGTTCATATGTAAATCTAGTTGTTTCACTAAACTTTTAGATCTTTTCTAAAATGAATAAAAAATACTTTCCCTACCACAACCAACCCAGCTTCGAAAATGAATCCTCAAAGCAGAATTGTTGCAATTATTTTTATTTCTAATATTGTAATCAGCCTAAAAGTAACCTATGGATATTCTGACAGGTATTGCCTTAGCTCAGTCGGTAAAGACGCAGCTACAAATCATCACTACGCAGTGGGTTGCTGGGTTAGATTCCCGGTCTGGATTAGTAATTTTTGGTAATGCGAAATTTCTCAACTCCGCTGGCATAGGTTATGATTGTACTTACCACACAAATATACTAATGCAAAAATGATACCTGGCAACGAAAACTTCCAATTAATTACTGAATTGAGAACAACCAATAAGGTAATTGTGAAAATAATAAGCTTGAAATGCTAAGAAAAAAAAGGTACACACTACCAAAAAATCATGAAAATTTCAGAGGCAACTATCTTATACGACAAAAGAATGGGCTAAAAGAAACGAGAAAATGAATTCAATCAAGCATATCATTTGTCGATGTGTTTGAACAACCAACCAGACGGCATGCTTTTAGTTGTGATGCACTATGTTGGTTTATATATTTATACAACTTTTAACTATTAATTTTAACGTATAGGTAATAGTTTTTGAAACATACCAAATACGAAAATAGGAAGATTTTCTAAAAATTAAAAACATTTTCTTCGACAATTAATGCAGTATTAATAAAAAATGTATGTTTAGCGGTGGTTCCTTATAGTCGATAAAATCAATGCCAAGCTGAGAGAAAAGGAAAAGCGAGAGAGGGGGGGGGGGGGGGGAGAGAGAGAGAGAGAATGAAAAAAGAGACGAAAATTGGCGACGGAAACAAAGTGGTTCTTTAACGAGATGAGCCTGATCATGTTTCCCATTAATTATGGGATGGTCTCACCAAGTTCTGCTTTTCGATGAAAGTTAACTGTTTTAAGAAAAAGAGAATTTTTTTGAGTCGTGGACCAGTTTCAATCTTTCTCGGTACATTCAAAACATATTTTATTTAGTTGTTTTATTTTATAAACTGCTTCCAAACTATGATTTGAGTACTTAATAATTTTAACCATATAACATTGTTAAAATTATCAAATACTCTAATTATAGTTGGAAATCAGTTCATGAAATAAACACAACTTCATTTAAATTTAAAACTAAAAAAATACCGAAGACATCAAATGTTTAGATTTTGGTTAAAATTACCGAAGTCATTCATAAATTCTAAGCGTGTGAACTTATACTTTGGAGCAGTGATTTAAAAACTGCCAAATCAAAAATTTGGATGTGGAGCTGGAATGCAGGAAAAGTCGGTTCCCGACCTAGGTCTAGATTTTAAAACCTCAAAAACAAAACTGTCTCATTTTTTGCTTAAGAACTGTCGGTGTGCAAAAGAGGCTTACTAGGCTATTTTAGGCTTATCAAATAGAAAGAAAGTATTCACAATATAAGATGTATAAAGCAAACTGGTATTTGTTGTGGAATCGGGCAATTACCTCCTTACGATGTAGTTTTGGCCTCCAAAACTCGACCGGTACGATTGGGTAGAGAATAATATCTTCCTTTTACCAGCCCCCTGGCATTCGGAGAATAATTCTTCTTGGGCATTAAAAAAAACACTCGCGGACAGATTAAAACACTATATTTGTAAAACTCACAAAACAACACAACACTACATTTATTTTTGCCTTAGAAAAAAAAACCAAATTTGAATCTTATAAACTATGCGCGAATAAAAATTCTTGGTCGTGCGAAGGCCACTACCCGCGCCTGTGGTTCAGTTAACTAACTAAGCCAACTTTGCAGTTGTGATGCTTTGTACAAGAGCAGACTTAAATTTCTGTACAGTGGCTATATGCAACCCAAAGAAATTTGGACTGCAAATCCTGGAAAGTTGGTGGGTTTTATAAACTCAATTTTGCCTGACTGGGAGACGCGTCTCAGGCTGGTCACTTGACAAATGGTGATCTAGCTTTAAGATGCGAATTAGAATAGTAAACAGGGGTATACCACAAAAGTTCAACTCAGTGAACGCAGTGGTTCTACGCCCAAAAAAAACCAACTTAGAACTAGAGACGAAATTGGACATCAGAAGCCCAATGATCACGAAGTTTGAAAAGGAACCACGAACCCCTTGAATTGAAGATCGCTCCTAATAAACTCCTCTTATCTCGCGGAAACATATCCACCACTGCAGTTCCAAGTGGACGCGCTCTCTTGCGTTCTCCCGGGTGACGATCAGAGCTCTCACCGATAACACATTGCCTGCTTGAGATATGGATAGACTCGAGTGATTGTTTACGTCGCCAGATCACCTTCGGTTTCTATCCACATTCCATTTCTGCTAAACATATAGCTATAGATGACCTGCCGTCTGATGGTTTGCTGGACCGCAGGTAATCTATTGTTCTGCAATCAAATCATCAGCAGCAGATGTAGGCTCATAGTTAAAGTGCACCAGGGTAGTAGTTTCGGGGCAAGTGGCGATACTTTTCCACAACAGTTAAAAAAAAACATTTGAAAACAGTTCAAGAAATCCGTACAATATAATGAAAATATATACAAGAGTGGTTCAAATAATCAGTTCTACTTCACCAGAATCAATTGGCCCTTTGAAGTTTCTGTGGGAATTACTATGGGAAAACCAAAATCTTTGTTCTCGTCCTCCTAGTACTTGGACATAATGACACATGGGAATGTTTGCTATCTATGCTTACGAAAATCTTGCCAACAACAACTTTGTCGGAGACTACTTTTTGAATATCATTTTAAATTATTGATTTCTACCGCAAAAACTTTCTGATATTTATGATCCATAGATTTCAAGGCAACACTGCTTGCCTGCTGAATGCCTAGGTTTTTAACTCCAGGCTACGCACCAGGCACACCAATGTTGCCTGCTGAGCAATACAGAGTGTTGCTTATGAACATCATCTCGCTAACTAGATTTGATTTGCTTTGATGGGCGACGACTCCTCCTGTTGAATCTACGCCGAATGGATGATTCTCCTCCACTGGACCCCTGGGTCAATCGCCTCCAGAGTCCCTCTGTACGTTAAGGGCCCTTTGATCTTCCTCAACTGCAAATAGCCATCGTGTTCGTGGTCTGCCATGGAGTCGACGGCCTCTTCGCTTGTAGTTCTTCCGGCATCCGTGCAACGTGACCAGCCCAACGCAGCCTGACGTGTTTTATCTGCTTGACAATATCTATCTCCTTCCAGGTACAACTCGTGATTCATGCAACGCCGCCAGATGCCATCTTCTTGTTTATTGCCGAGTATTTTCGCAGCACCTTACGTTCAAACACCCCGAATGGTTTACGGTCGACTTCCTTCATGGCCGTACAAAGCGACCGGCAAGATCAGAGTCTTTTACAACTGAAATTGGGGAAAATGCAGGTAGGAAACATTTCCGTATGCTGTTGTGCCGAAGAAGGATGAGAATAAAAAGTTTGGTTTTCACATAGTAATTCCCGTGAAAACTTCAAAGGGTCAGTGTAGCTCGAGTTATCAACCAATTAAGCTCAAATTTTAGGAGAAGGGCCAGGAGTGCGGTGGAGCTGAATCGATACTATGAACCACCATAAAAAAGGAGAAATTCCTAGATTATCAACAGAAACAGTTAATTAAGCCAAACCGAATTTCGGAAAATGATGACACAATTCCAACAACAACAAAACGGCGAGCATAGTCTGATTATTCATATTTATGCGAAAAGGTTTAGTCGTGAAGTTTAACATTCATATTTTAAAACAAATTGACGACGAAACACTCCAACACAAACGAAACAGAACAAGACCCAAAATATACAGAAAATTTGCTCAGCTAATTTGCAAATGGGAGAAAAAATATTCAGAAATGTCACAGTGGCCAAAACTATTTGAATAGACTACCATACAATGGGACCATGCACTAATTACGTTATAATTATGTGGGGAAGATGTGTCTGACATATTAAAAATCAGTGCCTGTTTTTATAACTTACTATCATACGCAATGAAAAGCATTTCGAGATGTAGATGTAGAGTGTAGATGAATTATATTTTATGTTTTGAAAATCTCAGATGTCAAAATCAAGGGCGATGAACAAATCAACTCACTATGCTTCTATGACTACTCGTTTCGTGATACTCATTATAGTTTGAGTTACCAGCGCAACTTTTTTGAAATCGCAAGTGATCATCAAACATCAAAAAATCATTTTCAATTCAACCTAAATGATTATTTTGAATAGTGTCCATCGCAGAGTCTAATTATAATACTAGGGCCTGTATTATTATAATTACAATTTGTAGTATTTGTAGCCTATTGATCTGAGCTTAAAAAATTACACATCATGTTCTACAACAAAAGAAACAAATATTGTTTCTTCATTTGATACTCAAAATCATCCCCACCTAGATGAAATTGAATATTAATATTGACAACAGCATAGGCGATAATGAACATCCATCGACGAATAAACAAAACCAAATAATGACTTCGAAACTCAGCGGTTGCTCTGGTCAAGAGAATACTGTTATTTCAAAATTCAAATTCACGAAGATAGTTGGTCTGTTCGTTAAGGTTGTCTTCATTCTCAGCTCATTTGAGAACAGATGAATTGATTTTTACCGGCACTGGTAAAAATGTTAAAAGGGAGCCCGGGGGAATATCAAATCTGGAAAAATGCTTAAGTAATTAGTGTATCGTCCTAAACGCAAAATATCGCAAAATACTTCCCAACAAACACAAAATCACCAAAAATATCAATATAAAATAAACCTCTCAAGGACACTTGTAGGTGAAATTAACTCGAACTTCAAATAGGATTTTTAAATTATTTTTTTTTTCATTTTTACATTTTTAAATTATGAATAACGTTTTTCGAACTGCAGAAGGCTCCAACTAGACGCTTCCCATCGCAACAATCCTAGACTTCGTCTGTCTATTAACGTCTAAGAATTGAATACATCCATCAAGCAACAACATTACGACCTCTAATGTCCAATTAATTCCCAAAAGCTCCGTCTAGTCACCAACGACTGAACATTTCGATCGATCAAGTCTGGCATTCCCTTCGTATGGGATGCGATAGCATTATTTCAGAGTCACGCTATTTCCGCCAACAACAAACGTAAGGAAACAACTCGGTAGCAGAGTAGTACCAAAACAACGAGTTTCAGGTTCAGGGCAACTTCTTCCGGACCTCGACCCACCGTCCGAGCGTTCCACATTTTAGCAAAAAAAAAAAGATTTTCCTCTCCGACCAAAAGTGGGTAGGTAGCAAAAATGTAGGTTTACAACGTCGTTTGGCACGCGATTCACTTGTTAAAACAGGGTCGCAGTTATTTTTAGTGTTGGGCCCTACTTAGAGCAGATCGTTTTAGGGCACGTGAGAGAGAGAACGAATGTTTCACGAAGTTGTTTATATTTTTGCCTAATTTTTCACTGTCAATGGAATGCTAATTTTTTTCCGTTTGCTGTCAGTTATGGCGTGCGAGTTCAGTCGTGGGCAACTTTTAATTGGATTCATGGATGCGAAATTCACCTTCATTTCATTCCGTGTGAAGAAGTTTTCCAGAAGAAAATGTAGACATTTTTGAAATGCCAATCACCGACAGAGAACTCACCTGAAAAGAGAAAAAATGAAAACTCATGTAAGAAACACATTAAACATAAATAGAAATGGAGGAAGCACTGTCCAACTTCCTGTGGAGCGCAACTATATGCTATAAACAACCAGAAGTTATAAAAGTCGATGGAAAAGAGATTAGCTGCGACCGTCTAATCAACCGCCACCGCACGGCAGGCAACCGGTGTGTGCTGAGCGGTCATTATGTGAAGATGGACGCATAAGCATTAAATTGATGGGTCTTCAGCCGCATCGCCGTTGTCGTCTTTGCCGCAGTGTTTTTCCACGTGGAACGCATGGTCAATGACCGCTTCGCCTTAAGTCCCAACCGCCCGACCCATTCATCAACATGGAAACACATTGGAAAAACAAACACCCACACTAATCCCCACCATCGTCGAAGCCATGTAATCAAGATGCTTCTATTCTCGGCCCCTTCCCTGTGACTCCACCATTGTACGTCAATCCCCAAGCCTCAGCCATCCATCCCATTCCGTGAAGGTGCGTAATTACATTTGCAGCCTTTTTAATGAAAGGTTTAATTGCCGACCGCAATTTGAAAACAGAAAGAGCTTTTTGTATACTGACTGTGCTAAACAAGTGGGATTAGTGTTTCTCCTCCACATACCACCACCGCAGCCGTCATCATCCGCACTATAATAAAAGCCACAATATTGCTCAATGAACGATGAAAATTTTGGAATGAGCCTTTAACGGGCGGTAAGCGTGGCTGTGTACGCAACAGACTAGTGCAACCAAAATACGACGAGTAACTATTTTTAGAAACAAAAGTGAATAGCTTCTATTTTTTCATCGGTCGTTGCCTGGAGATGTTTATAGTGGAGCTGCAAAAAAAAAGGTAAGAAATTTGGAGTTTCAATTTAAATATCGCTGTATATTCAAAAAGAACATTCGTGTATTTTATAAAAACAGTACAAAGAACTACGGCAATTTCGTTGAAAATTTGAAGAGATGGGTACATGTCCATGTCGGGTATTTTCATCACTGCGACCAATAGATCTAAAACTATTGTGACACATCCCCCTTTTTTACTGCTTTAGATATTCTCAGCATGAGGCATCACTATTGCTAAAAGTGATCGCCAATGTTTGACTTGAAGCATTGCCCCAGGCCGGTATAACACACCGAATAAAGTGCACTACAGTACTGGGGTTTGTTCTCCAAATCTCAAAGGGGTTCTAGTAGCCCTTTGCTGAAACTTAAATGGTTTGTTGAAAATTGCTGGGCAGTGGCAGAACAAGTGTTCCGAGTCTTCTTTATCCATGTCTTAAAATCGACATGTATGATTTCTCGGGCTTTTTTTCTATCAAATTCAAGTGATCTCGGACAGTGGCCAGTTATAAGGTTAGATCTTTTTGGGTAAGATCAAGTAATTAGCAAGTTATTGAAATGTTCGGAGTAATGAACCACTTTGATAGCCTAGCTATGAAAGTGTTGTTTCAGTTTGCCTAAACTTTCAAGCATTCCCAGGCTTTCATCTCCATGCTATGAAGAGAAGCAGATAAACCACATAAGGGTTCAGGTCATACGAACTGATGAGACGATCCGAGTCTTGCTAGTTCATCGGCTCTCTCGTTTCCATCAATTCCACAATGGCCAGGAACCCAATACAAATTGACTCGATCACGAGAAGACAACTAAGTACATGTTGCTGACCTTAAAGCATGTGGAGCTGCTTGACTGCCCGACATAATGCATATATTTGAATATCTATAGTTTCTGC